>JAMKCH010027406.1:0-18649 GCA_023653785.1 Ophioderma brevispina | reverse complement strand
TGAAATTTTGTCAGTTTCACAGAATAACCAACACATTCATTTGTTTTCGCTTTGGCGTAGTTTTCCTTAAATAAATAAAAACAGTAAGACTTGAAAAATTTTCATTATCTCGTCATACGTGGTTCGAGATTATGCGAGATTCGAGCCAGTGCACATGTGTAGATCAAAAGTTTGTAGCTACACATGTGAACGTCACTTAACGTAAAGCTCGAAAACAGCGATAAAAACTAAAAATCTGGCAGGCCATCCTGTTTTTGTTTTTTTCCTGAAAATGTTTTCAATTAAAAAAGGTGGGCTATATAGGGCCAGATTTTGGTCTAGTTTTCAGATCACACTTCGAACACAGGCTAAAATGATGACTTTAATGATGCTTATATCCCATTTTCGAAGAAAAAAATTAAAAAGTGCGAAAACCATGGGCCCCAACGAAAAATCAAATCCAAAATGGCATCCAAATTGGCAAAAAATCATATTGTTGGCCCATAACTTGAGAAGCTTTTGTTTAATCACTCATTTTTGTGGCAATACCCATTTTTGTAACCTGCAATGAATCATCTAGGATGCCAACTTCCATCTCACCACAAACCTTTCGTTTTCTTGATATTCAGTTTTAAAGCTTAAAAATTTGACTGCGAGGGCGCGTCCCAAAAAGTACATACGTATCAAAAGTTATTAAACTTTTATCTGGTGGGCCTCATCGAATTGTTGATTTCATCATTTTCTGTAGATTAGAGCTGTGTAACACTTACCATTTTCCTGTGGCATCATTTAAAATTGAATGAAAACACTCATTGAATATACAGGGGTCAACGAACTTTTCAATGGAGGGCCATTTCCATGACATTAAAAACTGTATAGTTTTAACCGAAAACACCACACAATTCAATTTTTTCAGAAAGTGTTCATAATAACAATCTCTTATACTTTTTGAATGGTAAAATCACCATTTTCAATCGGATACGCATTTTATGGGAAAGCGCCCTCAGGACTCAATTTTAGGCAAAAACAGCATTTTTCACCAAGAAAACGAACAGGCCTCAAATGGTGAGATGAAAGTTGCATAGCATGATTCCTCAACACCAAAACCAATGGGTATTGCCACCAAAATTAAGCAATGAAAAAATAAATTGAGGTATGGTTCAAAAATCGAATTTTTGACAATTGGCGGCCATTTTTGAATTTTCCCATTTCCTATGGGGCACCCCTGGTTTTCCCGCATTTGGTTTAAATTTTTTTCTTCCAAAGTGGATCAGGTGAGTAAGTCATCAAAATGAGCCTGTGTCGAAGTGATCGTGAAACATTGACCTTCATAGAGCCCCCTCTAATATTATAGAGGGCTACAAATTAGAGTTTGCAATATAGCCCTCCTATACAAGTAGGAAACCATTTCCATTCAGATTGAAGCTAATGAAATATGCCCATAGATCTAGAATTCAGGTCATTCTGTAAAAAGAAGTAATATAGCCGTCGTACTCTGAACATGGGAGACTTTATCTCCAATATTTCACCAGAACAAAAAAGGATGGGGGAATACGAATGTTTTAGATTTGTCAAAATCTAAATGAAAATATACCCATGCATCACCAGTTAAAATGGACAACATTTGATAAGCAGTCAGCTTAGTAACAAAAGACTGCTATATGGCCTCACTTGACCTCAAGGATGCCATTACTACGTATGTTGCAATTCATAAGGAATTAGGAAATACCTAAAAATCATTTGGAAAGGGAAAATGTGTTCAATTATTTCGAGCTCTCTTCCAAATGGACTGTCATCAGGACCGCGCAAATTTTACGAAAATTCTGAAAGTTCCGTTAGCAGCCCTAAGAAGCTTGTTGTTCATGTTTTATTCCGTTATCTATGACACGATGTGGTATCACAGACAAGATATGAAAATTCACAAGCCGTGCATGATACGGTGAAAGTATTATCCAGTTTGGGGTTTGTTATACACCCAAATAAGTCTGTGTTTTGATGCCTACCCAAATTATCCAATTTCTAGGATTTGTCATCAATTCTAAAACTATGACAGTCGAAATTAACACATGGAAAAATAGAGGAAATTGTTTTACTTTTCAAAAAAACAACAAAATTCTTGACAAGGTAGAAATCAAATTAGACAGTAGCATGTTACATTGGAACGTTAGTTAGCAGCATTTTCCTGCTAATGACTATGGACAGTTACACTACATGGAATTGGAAAAAGAAAAGATATCTAGGCCTAATAGAGGTAATTATTAGGCCAAAGTTGAAGCTTGAATAAAAATGCCAAAGATGAATTACGATGGTGGTTACGCAATATCCACACATTCACAGAGGGTCTACAGAAGGCTAAACCATGTACTGAACTACAGAGTGATGCTAGTGGTCTAGGTTGGGGGGGCGCAACCAAGGGTTCTATGCAAATTGGGGGGTAGATGGACTTCAATGAAAACCTCCAGGCATGGGTAGTACATAAATTATTTGAGTTACTAGCATCATATTTTGCACTAAAATCCTTCTGTAAAGACATGAGGGATGTTCATGTCCGCCTCAGAATTGACAATGTTACAGCCGTAACATACATAAACAAGATGGGTGGAATTAAATCAAGCCTGTGTGACTGTTTAGCAAAAAAAGTTATGGCAGTGGTGCATAGATAGGCATATCGATGGGGATCGGCAGCACATTACCAGGTACCCAAAATACATCGCGCAGACAGAATGTCTAGAGTTTTTAAGGATGAGAATGAATGGAACGTACCCCAAAGGTCTTTTCAGAATATGTCGGCATCTAGCAAGTTTACAATAGACCTATTTGCACCCTAGCATTAACACACAGTTACTCTCGATACTTTCATGGCACCCTGACCAGGGGCAGAACCGTAGATGCGTTGACTGTGGACTGGGGTAAAGTGGATTTTTAAATTGCATTCCCCCATTTTGCCTTATTGATAAATGCCTTCCAGAAAAAATTGTAATTGACCAGGCAGAGTCATTATAAGTAGTACCCGGTGGGCCAACACAAGCTTGGTTCCCAAGGCTATTAAAAGTGTTGATTGACCACCCAGTCTTTACCAAGGGCTAGCAATTTATTAACACATTCCGTCTCAAAGCTGTGCATCCCCTTCATAACAAGTTACGCTTGCTATCTTGTAGATTATCTTGGATCCCGTGCGAATCAAGAAGGAGTTCCGCACCAGCTAGAACATCATTTGCCTCATGGCGAAAAATCAACTCTGAAAACAATTGGATCATATTTCAGAGATGGATTGACTTTGTAGTAAACATCGAGTGATCCAGTGGCAGACATGTCACGAGTACTGACCTTTCCTTACAGAATTATTTCTCTGAACGCGTATTGGTTACAGTGCGATAAACACTGCTAAAAGTGCTCTCGCGTCTTTCACTATGGTTGCCACAGGGGCAATCCATAAGTACCCATCCACTGATCACGCGCGTGTGAGGGGGGTTGGTAGTTACAAAACCCGCCGCAACCGGGTATTATTGAAATATGGGATGTAGGTTCGTCATGAAAATTCTTGAGAACACTGTCACCGAAAGCAGAAGTCTTGGGTTTGCGCGATTTGACTAAAATTGTGTATGGCTTCTGGTTTTTTTATAACATATACCAAAAGGTCAACCAAGGGGGTGAAAATAAAGTGCATTGTAGTGTAGTGACTTTCTGTATCTATTTTTTCAACTGAGCCAAACCATATTTTATGAAAATATTGAGTGCGCTTATTAATCTTCTTTGATTATTGACTTACAGCTATGAAATGTAGAGCAAAACCTCCAGTTCTGTTAAACACCTTCATGACAAGACAACATTCAAGCTTCCATTGCTTTACATATTGATGACGCAAGTAACATAGGGTGAAATATCAAACACCACGGCTGATTTATGCAAATTTCATATTCTGTGGTGACTAGAAATTTTTTACAGCCAAGAAAGAAATGCAAAAATCCTCATATTATTACTGGTTTTACACATCAAAAACGTTTGTCTAAAAAATTTGAAAAAAGAGGCTTAATCCTGTATGTCTTATGTGTGCATTACACAAACTGAGGTAATTTTGCCACCCCAAACAATTTTGAAAAAAAAACTCCTCTAAATTAAAAATTCTGATGATCTTCCTGTGTTGCGGACGTTACATAATGTCAACAATTTGCCTTTTGTTGACTCCCTTTCAAGGCATTTACATTATTAAATTTAAAGCGGGCAATGTTTTTAGCAATAACTTTATGCAAACTAACATTTTACATACCAAAGGTATAATACAATGCCGACGTATAAATATATGTTGATGTAAAGGTTTCTAATTTTCAATTTCCATATGGATGTAGCCATATGCTTCTCCTTTTTTTTTTCAAAAGAATAAAATGTCACATTTTTAATGTTTCAAAAGTTTTAACTTTATAATTTTTTAATATGAAAAGTACTAAAATGTATTGAACTTCACTAAAAAAAAAAACCTAACTTTTACATCTCAAATTACATAAAATATTCGATAAACACTGTTGTTGGCGGAAGTTAAATTTGGTTGGCCTTACACTACTGATTGTGACTGTTCTGAGGCCCGATCAAAAACATTTGCAGACTTCCTTGTGTCTCTAATATTCTTTTAGTTTGAACATTTCAAATCTTGAACGTTAAAAAAAAAATTTAAAGTATGGTACAGTACGTTTACAGGACATCAATCAAGTTAAATGTGAGTAGTTATCCAAAAGGCACTCATCTTTGATTGTTAAATTGGGATAGTAACCCCGTTGAAGAGTCAATTATCTGGAGCACAAAAGGGCAAGGTTATGTAATAAAATAGGTGAAATCAAATGAATCTGTAATAGATGTCTAATTTAAATTTGGAAACACACAATTACAATATCAACATATAACATAAAACAAATAAAGAAATTTTTTTGTTTAAAATCTCCAAAAAAAATCAAGGGATTTCACTGTTGTCGCTAAATTGGTATGACGAGATGGGGTTGACCTCAAAATATTAATAAAGAGGGTTTTGTTTTTTTCAATTAAAAGTATTTTCCTTCACTATCCTAGCAATTAGCAAACAGAGCAGCTACAGCATGGGAAATACGGTTGACAAGGTGTTTGTTGTTTGTTTTATGTTTGTTGTAAACGTCCGCACCAATTCTAATACAAATGTAAAATTTTAGTTTTGTACTTAATGTTCTTTGTATTTTGTCCCTTGTTTTCTTTTTTCTTAGTTTTTTAATTTGTCAAAAAATTAGACCAATATACCAGGTCATTCTGAAAGTCTAAGCACTGATACAATACATGATACACTGTCAACACATTCAAATGTGTAACGTCCCGCAACAAAAGCAGTGATCGGTGGCTGTGATAAGTGTTTTTGCATAAAAAAAGAAATGAAAAAAAAAGAAGGTCAATTTAGAATTAGGTCATCTGAAACCTTTATGACTTATAGCTGTATTACAGCCGGGCCAGATAAAAAGTAATGACAATCATTAACCAAATTGTTAAAATACAATTAAAATCATAGTAAATGCAGATTTTTGTCATTTAACTCAATTACAGAGGGCTTATTTCGTGTAAATTATTAAATGTAGATTATGATTAAATAATAAATACAAACAGTTCCAATTCTGTTGAAACACTTAAGAAATGCTTCAAAGAGGCTTTATTTTTCGTTCAACATTAACACCAAGTAAACATCCGCAACACCATTTTCTGCTTAACTAACATTAAATAGTAAAAAAGACAAGTAAAATTTAGTTGTTAAGAAAGTTCAGTTGTATTACTCAATCATCTGGTAAGTGTACAAATACAAACATCTTCTTGAGTCTCAATTTTATAAGAACAACCTTGATGCTGTGTTGCGGACGTTAATAGCGGCGGGACGGTACAAGTGTTGACGGAACAATGTAATGGGCATCATACAGGGTAAAATGATAAAGATGGGGATCTATTGCCTGGGTTCGTGGAAGGGGTTAGAGGCATTTTATTTTAAATATACCAATTAAATTACAAGGTCAAGTAATTGTCACCATAGGTAACAGAATGTAATGTTGCGGACGTTACAAAAATTGTTGACGGAAAATTACCTTTTTAGAAGTGCATATTTTTTGTTTTTAATAAAACGCAACTTCAGCAGTCTTTTGTTTCAATATTGTTGGTATATAGTGAACCAATTTATTACAAGCCAGTAATGAATAAACCTTGCTCTAATTTAGCAATGCTCAGCTAAATTTAGTGTTAAATTGTGCCTGAAAATGTAACGTCCGCAACATCATTTGAATTGGACCGGGCTCTTTGAATTAAGGAAACGTATGGGAGTCATTATTACTTTTGGGAAGTTCTAAACATTGGTACATATTGCTATGATGAAATATTGAAGATCACATGTTATTCTGTGTTGCAATGGCAAATCATAAAAATTGGTACGGTTTGGTTGGTTGGACAAAATTCCGTCAACATTTGGATGTTTAAGCAGTCAAGCTCACACAAAGAGGAAGCACCCAAATTTTAAGCTATGGGAGCGTAAGCTAGGTCTGTGCTTAAATACATCACAAAATGATTCAGCTTGCTGATACACAGTTTGAGGTGGGGATCCCAAGTGTCATTAAGCTTTTGGTATATGTTAAAAAAACCAGAGCCGTATGCTCGTGCCCTTACTTCGGCTAACAGATTACAAACACTACACATGCTAAGGGATTGACCAGATGACAATGGCTTTATGAAAACAGTGTATTTCCATTGTGTAATAAATTGATCAAGCAAAGTAGACCAGGGAACACTGGTGTGCGGAATACCCTTGAAGGATATACAGGGGGACATCAGACTGTGTGTATTAACATCATTAAGCATTATTTAAAGCTAACTGAATCACCTACGTGGAGATGAAAAACAAACGGTTTGTGTTACAGACGACCACACGAGAAAGTTACCAAGGATACGGTAGCTCGCTGGATTAGAACTGTATAAGCAAGTCTGGTGTTAATACCGCAACATTTAAACAGCATTAACTCGGGCAGATTCAATTTCAGCCGCTGATTCGCAATTAGTGCCAGTCACAGACATTTTGGCAAGGGGGTGGGCTACAGAGAAAACTTGCCAAAAGTTCTACAAAAAGCCCCACCAGGGAAAAAATGGTTTTGTGGATGCAGTGCTAGCTTCATAGTGTCATACTAAGGTAACCATTTTAACTGATTTGAAAGTTTTTACAGCAGGATTGTTTTTACCCTATGTGTGGGGAAAAATTAAGTGAATGCAGTTCTGAGGAAATTGGTTTTATTCCAAAAGGAATAATTTTGCCTACTGAGCAACTAGGGGACTCCATTAATTTCATGAACTTTGTTTATGCAGAAAATTATGAAAAATGGTGTAAGCCAGGGGCTGTTACACCATGAAGTGCTTACATGTACGACAGTAATATAAGGTGACAAAATTTATCACTAGTGTTATTACATTTTGGAAGGGCAGGTTTGCTCTGTTTTACGAGCAGCCAAAAAGTTCGCTAGAATTTGATGACTGTTAACAGACTATGAAAACATTGTGTTGACAGTGAGTTGGCTCTTGCATTAGACCTGGATTGTGGAAAAAAGTTAACTGATTGCAGTTAAATTTAAGTTTTATTGAGTGAAATTGAACTTTTAAGTGTTTTTGAAAATGTGTACAAACACAAATTAAATGGTGTTCTATTTACTATAGAAACTGACAGGAGGTAGAAAATTGCTTATTCCCTTGTTGTAGTTGTGATGGGACTGTGGAAAGGGCATGATATTCTATAATTAAACCCATTCCTAACGAGATGAGTCCAGAGTGGCTTAAAAAGCTCGCCATAAGCTCGAACCACGTATTACGAGATGATAATGGAAAAGATTAACGAAAACTTACTGGTTTGAAGTTTCAGTTCATGTCATGAAGTAATGGTAGTGGTAGAGATTATGTGCCCGTCCTCTCCCACCTTGCCTCATAATGGCTTTTTCAGCTCAGAAAGAATTTGTTTAATCTAATATGATTGGGGGTTCAGAGATCTGACCTCATTCTCGAATTTAAAATCTGATTTACACATGCGCACTGGCTCGAATCTCAATAATCTCTACCACTACATTACATTATGAAATGAGATCAAACTTCAAACTCGGTAAGTTTTCGTTTATCTTTCATTATTTCGATAACGTTTTAAATTGTCACGAAATTAAACAATTTGCGTTTTGTTACATTTAATTTCGTCTTTAGTCAAATATTTTCAACAGTGCCACTTATTTTCGTATAATGTTCACAGTTAGTAGTAGTATTTCTGGCCAATTTTGTTTCGAATATAGTTTAAAGGGGGACACTGTCAGTGATCCAGCCCAATTGTCCAAAGATTCAAAACATGCGGATACGTAGTCTAAAAGTGAGGAACAAGTTCTAGAAATTTGCAAAAGCGTATTTTTCCAAATAAAAATTGACCAGAAAAGAAAGAAAACAGCAGTGGTCAAAAGTATAGAATCTCCATTTAATAACGTGTATTGTAGTACGGAGTGTAATGACTTAACTTAAATATCGGCTTATGTCTTAGTAGGTTGCTTTCCAACGTTATTCACTGCAGGATACATTAGGAATAGCTATACTTAATACAAACCTGCAAAATCTGATTTTGATGATTTTTACGATTTTCTGATTTGAAAAACACTGTTAGTGCCTTTCAAGCTGTAAAGTGTTCAAAACATTTCGTCTTTGCAAATTAAGTTTTTTTCATAGATTAGAAAGAATTCGTTCTGTGTGTCATCTTTCAGTAAAAGCATTTAAGCAGCGTGCATGTATTAGACTACCTATGTTTCATTTTAGTGTTCTTTGTGGGTTCTTCCATGTTTTCTTATATTTGTTATGTTTGATCTATTTTCGATTCTGTTTTTCTTTTTATCTCTTTATTTTTTTAAAAAATTGTTTTTCTTTTTATCGTTTCTTATATATTTCTGTGTTCTCCCTTTTTTACCCTTTAGTATAGTTATTGTTAAGTTTCTGTTAGGAAATAAATAGAATATTCTATTCATTTTAGAAAGCTAGGTTTACCGAAAAAAAATGAAAACCTAATTGGTATACTTTGACAACTGACAACTATCAATGTCATTAATAAGAGCCTATGAAAAGTAAACCACGACGTGTCTTGCTTCAGGAAAACATGGCAGAATATTGATCAAGACGAAATCCATTTGTGAATGCGGCAGCCATTGGAACCCGGTGGAAACTCTCCAACGGTTGATTACAGCAATATTGGAGGAACTTAAGTGACATATGATGGAAATAAGTGGAAACATTTGGAAAATAAATGCCCATTGACTAAATAAAGTTAAACCAAATGCTTGCAAAGGGATTGTCGGGACGAATCTAAAATCCACGGATAGGTAAATGAAAATGTTTGAAAAAACTGGGGAAACCATAGCAAGTTTGAGTAATAATCACATGAGAATTAAAACAGAACTTTTGAGACAGTATGGCGATATTTTGATATGTTGACTTTTGAGATAATCAAATTCTAAGATATGAACTTGGTCCGAGTAGAGGGTGTTTGAACCAATTCCGTAAGGCATTGCAACACGCATGTCAGTAGGCCACTAAGTAAAAAAGTGTTCAAGAAGTTTCAGAACAACAAGTCACTCTTTCATATCAGCTAAAATAAACTAAAAAGCACTTACACTTGTGGTGCAATGAGTGTAAAAGTCAGGGTTTTATATGTTAAGAGGATTTTGGGGATCACATGACCTTTTTGAGGGAAATCCCCAAAAACTGGTGCATTGTGGGATTGACTCAAAACACTCTCTAGAGTCAGACTGGAGTTTTTTATTTAATTTCACGGTCTCTCCTGGGCTAGGTGGTTGGAGACATCCTATTTTTACGATTTTACGTTAAAAGATTCTGATTGCGAGCATTTGGTTTATATTTATTTTCGTGTTTGTTGTTTTTTATTGTTTTTTTCTTGTATTTCTAAAATGATCGGATCATAGCAAAATTAAATTTCAATTCATGTTTCGCGCAATTGTTCATGCAGTTGAGGGTTAAATCACAAAATTATTATGACTTTCCAGTCTATTGTCGCGATCACGACAACTTCGAAGTGCAAAAAAAATGGGTGGAAATAGCGCTTAATTCCTGGACTTAATATGGGTGTATAAGCAACCAAAATTACTTGTTTTGCGTTTAAATTTTAAGACACAGAAAAGATATAAATAGAATGTCAGTGAAACAACATGGACTATTTTTTTCTATGGCTTATTGCAATATTTCTGATTTGGCATCCACTTTGAAATGTATGTTCACGGCATGGAGTTCTTATAGCTTCTTATGTTAATGTATAAACTCCATGTTCCACCATGAATTCTTCCCAAACAGAAAACAAACTTATGGTCCTGTTATTTGCTACCTAAGTTATCAGGGGCGTCCCAAAAAATTTTAACACTCGGAACGACGGCATTTTGATAAAAGAAAAGTACGCATGGGTCTTGTTTGGTATACTTTAAATCCAATAAAACAAGCTTTTGCCATTTGATTTCATTCCAATCCAATACGGTAAAATCAAAAGATATGCTCCATCCAATATGAGAGGGCAAAATCAACTTGCTCCGATTTCTGCCTATAAGAACCACATGGAATGCATGATGCAACATTGAAGACACTTGGCTTCTAGGAATCTTCTTTTCCATCTTAAAGAAAACAAAAAAGATTTGGCAGTGTTTTTCTTTTAAAGAAAAAACTTCGAGATTTCTGCCACCGTGTTTTACCAAAACCGTCATATTTGGATCTTCCACAATGCCTCTTCTAACAAGAGAATTGTTGGCGTGAGTTTATGCCATTCTGGTCCGTGGATCTGTATGGCCTTACACGGTGTCTTTGATTTCCAAATTCTGCCTGCTTCATTAGTCCCTTGTAGGCGTATTATCAGAAGTTTCTCTTTCTTTTTTGTTTAATTTCGTGTTTTTGTTGTTATTCTGACCTAAAATCATAAAAATTTCTGTGAGGGACCGGAATCCAATAAGGAATTTTTGATTGTTTGATTTAATTTTGGTTGGAGTTTACATTCTGTGTAATTTTGAGCGATTCGATAGGGCTAACTATGCTAATGAAAGTATGAACGGGCTGATCATAAAGACAATGATCACACTTATGACAATAATGAAGTTCAAAAGGGATTGTCAATATATTCAATAAGTTCAATGCAATAAACATTACACCATGAATACCCCCCCCCCAATGTTGGGACTGTTATTACAAAATCATGTGTCTTCAAAAGTATACAAATGCAAATATTGCAAAATCGACCAATCCGACTTTGTACTCTCCTTTTTGACGAAGATATCTTTTGTTCTACATATAGACATGAAATGAAATAAACAGCAGATAAAAGCTCATTTAGTTAGCTTTAAGAACATAACAAACAAACAGACCCCATGCGTTACTATAGGTTTTTACCAAAAATGCCTGTGTCCAGAGTGTTAACATTTTTTTGGGGACAGCTGTACAGTATTACACAAATTGCGGCATGGTTCTATGGCCTTGCAAGTTACATGGGGCTGACCTCGCGACCCGGGCCTCGCGACTCGACCCCTAATTGAGTATCTACCATGTAAGTTAATGTAGCGAAACACCGGTTTATTGCATATTCAGCACCATCAGTGTTAGAGCTGTTATTACGTCAATTTAGGCGATACTAGATAAGATACCAGAAAACAGTAGGCAGTTCAGACGATCGGGTTAGTCGTTTGTTAAGTCGTTGGTAAGCACAGTCATTGTAAGCTTCGTGGTAGTGACCGTCTGAAAAACATCATTGTTAAGCTAACACCGAGGTTAACAACGACGATTTACTTTTAAGAAATCTTAAAAGTAGCGAGCTACTTGTGCGAGCGATCGTCGTTGGTAATTGCCGTGTGAACAGGTGCCTACTCACGACGTCGATGTTAAGGGTGATCTCATCGTGACCTCGTAACAACGTCCCGGTCAACTACTCAAGTATCGTGGATACAATAATAAAACGAACGCCATTTTAGTTCGTGTGTTCATCAATTTGACCGCTGTCTTGTGCTTGTCATGTAGTACAGTTTACTGTTTTTTCCGAATTTTATTAGCTTTTATTTTGATGATGGCATCATCATTAGTAGTACAGCCCCGAAAAACAAGCGAAAACAGAACCCATAAATGTCCGAGAGAGAGATCTGGAAGGAACCCACCGTGAAAGATAAAATAAGTTGAGACTCAAACTCAAATAGGTTTCCCTTTTGCGATCACGTGACCGTTGGACCAGGCTAGCCTCGTGTCCCATGTGGGTTATGCACACCACAGCGTAGTTTTTGAAAAAGAAATCCCAATATTAATTTTTATGAAGAGATATTAATTCGATCGGTATTCAATCTAATTAAGTACATATTCATTGTTATTTGTGCGAGATTGAACTTATATGATTTTACTAAGTGAGCAATCGTGAATTAATCACAGCAAATGCGATCAAAAATGTGCCGTTTATTAAACCGGCCACTGCAAGAACTCTGTCTCGTACCGAGGAACCACATTTCGTTGATGATGCATGGACCTTGTTTTGATGTCATGTTTGGGGCTGGAATCGCTTCAGTGAAATTGTTGTTGGCGGAAAGTCATCGACAAAAACAGCGTTTACTGCCAAATCCTCTGTCGATGAGTATATAATAACGAAAAAAAAGAAGCCAAAATATCGCTTTTAAAAACAACACTCCTGCTGAAGATTCCATTTTTGACATTGTTTACAATGGGTGAGTTTTCCGGGGTTTCAAGCAATTAAACCGTCAGGTCAGCGCAAGCGGCGCGCTACTTTCGCTATTTACCAATGACGGATAAAGGCCGCTCGCTGGTAACTTGGAAGGGTATCGTTGTAAGTTCCGTGTGGACGTGCGTCGTTGTTACCAGAGGCGCTAATGCGGAATAAAGGATTTTCGTTGGTAACGCTACTTTCGAAAGTAGGGCCACCGTCTGAAACCACCTAGTATGGCTAAAGTAAATATACCCCAGGGCTACGTTTTAGCTCGTTTTTATTGACTAGGCAAATAGCTAGAAACTATACTTGTAATTGTGTGTGTAGGGGGGGGGGGCTTGGTGTTTTATGTTTATTTTTGGTGGTTCCCGGTTTCAGCTGGTTCCTTGTGGCTTTTAGTTACATTCCTTTAGTGGTTCCCAGTTGGTTTCTGGTTGGGGGGGAAGCTCCTGTTACCTGTTTTTATTTTTGCTGTTACTGCTGGTTCTTTGTCCTAATATTTACAATCCTTTGGTGGTTCCCATTGCTACTGGGTTCCCATGTATTGTCTTGGCTAGTTCACAGTGTGTCTACTTATTTGCAACTTTTTGGAGGGATTCCTTCCTTGTGGCTTTTTTTTTCTGGTTCCCATTGCTACTGGTTCCCATTATAGGTGTTCCCCGTGGGCCTATTGGTTCCTTCTTGGTGTTTCTGGTGTGTACTGTGTATGTCCTCCCCGGGGGGGGGGGGTTCTTCATTTTGTTTGGGTAGGACCTGCCGGCCCTGGCTCAAAGGGGGACCCGAACTTATACCACTCCTTCTTGCAACATAATGGAACCCTATTTATATATACCGACGCATGAAGTGGACCCAACTTATATCTCTCCTTCTTGCAATATAATGACCGCATATTTAGACCAAATAGTTCACGTCTGCCAGAAATGCCTTCATAACCAGCAGCACCGCCAAATCATACCCCGGGAAAATACCAGCGTGTCCCTTTGCTTTGCTTCGCGACTTGTGTGCAATTGAAGGCCACGACGAAAGTTACATATGTAACCAGCGCAGCTGGCAGACGTAAACAACCGATATTAACGATAATTATGATACTAAAAAAGTTTGCAAAATGAATATACTATGTCGCAATTCCTGCGTAGAACTGACTATGTTCACGGACTATATATCACAATCGCGGATGCGTACCCAAATTTATACCAACAACATCAAATCAACAAACCACCAAATATCCAGTATGGTGTGGGAAAACAAGGGGTCGTATTATAACCGTGTGAAAAAAAGGGTCATAGATTATACCGACTGCTGATTTTGGCGACCCAATCCAGAATCCAGTCGGCACGTCTCCGTATAGGCTTTGTACTAAGACCCCCCCCCCCCAACGAATCCGTTCAGTCCTCCTAAGATACGCAACGGCCTTTCAGTGTTCTGCTATTCTAGGTACGTAACATCATACTGCTCATAACGTGGTAAGGGGTTTTTTGTCATGAATAATCATGATAAAGTAAATACCGTAAGGTGGTGCTCAAGCGCAGTTTGAAAATGGCTGGGCGCACGTGGGTGTGCAAACAAGTACAACTGCAATTTGTTTTTCACTTTCATATTTTGTGTGTACATGTCATGATTACCAAATGGGCAAAGTGAAAAAAGCTTACCCCTGGCATTTAAATATATTGGCGTAGACTTCTTCTGTGGGGTTTACTACTAGTTCGAACCGACTTAGCCGCCCATCTCACTAAAATGGTGCTTTTCTAAACTATTTTCTCGTCACGGTCGACCTTATGTGTTATGTTTTTAAATTTCAGGCCTGGCCCAGGTCATGGGGAATTTCCGGGAAAGCCCCCCGCGATCTTGTTTATATAGACTTCCTCCGTGATTGTATGACTCGTCAAAGATTATAATCGCCGTCATAATTTCTTAAACTGGCAGCGCGCGCCTCTGTTGACTTGCGGATTGGATTCCCGTTGTCAGTGTCGTCACACCACCTTTCCGTTTACGCTCGGCTTTGCAGAATTTGGTGTTCATAATTACTGTAACGCACATAATTCAGCATCATGTCAAATATGGCTGAGCTGAGCTAGCCAAACAAGACAGCTTCGTCATGTTGTTCTAGTAGAAAGTCTTGACTAGCCTGGCCCTGACACGACTATGTTTCCAGCCTAGCCCTAGCTGTCTAGGGAGTAGTAGGAAGTCACACGCTATTTTAAAACTCCGCCCAGCAAGTAGAACGAACTACTAGCTTTCATGCCCCCCCCAAAAAATTGGTAACCGATATGGTTTTGAGTGATTTCTGTATTTTATCACAATCAATGCAAGTCATCAATCATTTTCTCTGAAATTCGAACAACCAGACATTGGATTGGACTCATTAATCTAAGCATGGAAACAGAGTAAGGAATGTTCAACTCAGTCCAAAGCAAATTTGACCAGATTATTATAATTGCTGTCGACCAGGCAAGGACTTGAAGTGAACAGAGCATGATCTGATCTTAGCGTGGTGTAATGTAATTAGTATATTGGTAATATAAATGTAAGCATAAGAAAAAAGCATGTCTCCCCCAGCTGAAGTGGCGTGCCCATGATCTTTTTGAGTGGGGGCACAACCCGAATAATTTTTTTCCCCTAATCAGTGGCATAGCCAGGATTTTGGATTTTGGGTATCCGACACAAACATCTTTTATGAGTTGCTCAAAATTCTTGAAGGGGAGGGGGTGAAGTGGTGGGGTGTTTAGTGGGGGTAATAGCAACTGGGGGATGAGCCTCGGGTGTTAGAGTGGGGGGGAAGGAATATCAACCAAAATCACTTATCCCATGTATTTTAAAAAGGCTTATTGTTACATTGGCTCAGCCTGCGGACTTCCAGCTTTGAATTACAATTTTAGAAATTCATGCACCATTACACATTACTTGTGAAAATGTACAATCACGTGTGAAAGTTACATGCACAGCATGCAGGAATATGTAACTGCAATACTGATACTATCATGTTCACGGACCTCGGCACATTTACTCTTGACAGTCAGCTCAAATTTTAATTATTCACAGCCAATTTATGAAATAAGCTAATTTGTAATTAGATGAGTGCGACAGTGACGTCAACGCCGTGCAACAACGAACAAAGCAGCCCGGCATATGCGTGAGCATCTGCAGGGCTTGTACTTTTAAAATTTGCGCTCAATCAGGCGTATAAGGCTATTGAATGCTTACTGTATGGGCATATTCTCGGCTCCTCTAACATTTCAGTAGACCAGTGCAACTTGTGTTGTCACATTGATTTCACCTCATCTATACACATCAACAAAAGTTTTTTAATTTTTCATGACATGCACCGTGCTGCATGATGCAGGATACAAGTTAACAGTGCACAGAGAGAACGTTATGCAACCCATGATCATGTGTGCACATGGGTAATTTGAATTGAAGCCTGGGTACTTCATCATATCCCTCAAGGACCACAGACCCCATTGTGTTTTGCAATAGCCCCTAGGTACGTAAAAATCAATTATGTTCTGTTACGGTAACCATAAACAAACAATATTTTACTTGTAGCATAAAAATGGGAAAGAGGGTCAGCCAAAATATTTGGGCAGATCTGAGGGAATAAAAATACAAGAGTTCTACTCCAAAATTGCAGGTTTGAAGATGTGAAAGATGGGGTCGAGCTGGGAGAATTTGGGTTTTGGCCCCTTTAAGCATGTTAAAGAGACACTGGCACATTTGAAAACAGTGCGCCCTCTAATTTTCAAATTGATATTTTGCGTGGGGTTGTAAAGCTTTAAGTTACATTAGCCCTCACCTGAAATTTTAAGCCCCAAACAAGCGCTCTTATGGGTAAAGCAGAACAATTTTATAATTAATGAGTCGCCGGCACCATTCAAATTCAAGGCATACGCAGAATGGCGTGCAACACAAGAAACCACTGCTCTAGTTGAGCTCATGGCCTCCCTTCTTTGACCTGTCCTGTGACCTTTGTGGTTGAAGATCATGACACAAGTCTATGACCATTTGTTGATTTAAATGACGACCACTTAAAAGTTAGGCCTACAAATTCCATGGTGTCTTTAGCCTCTTATAATGTCCTTATCTGTTTGGGGGCATGTTTTTTTTATGTGTAAAAAGATTTCCTATGCTTTATGGGCAGGGCCTAACGAATCATTTGCGATCAATTACGAATTTCTATATCCTGAAAATCTGCCAGTGCCTCTTTCAAGGGAGCTAAATTTTCGTTAAGTGGCAACACATTTTCAGAATATGAAATTTTTCTTCAATTTGGCTCACAAATGATAGTCTATCTCTATGCCATTGAAAAGAGAGATTCATTTTACACAGAAAATAACATACCCAACAAATTTATAAATCAACATTCAAAAAACGCAGGACGGACTATCAAAGGGTGCTTGTTCCTTTTTTTGGGACCCCCCCTGATTTACACGGACGTAGTATTTTTCTCAGTGTCCTGAAATTTCAGCTCCACTCTTTTCAAGAACGACAAAAAACTGCTGTACTTAATGAACTAATCAAAATGACATCCGTATGAATAAGGCATTTGCCTATGCATTATCACCGGCGAGCGCATCAAATGCAATTTGTTTCCCACAGTAATTGTTGGTCAGCATATACAAGTGTCAGGCTCCCATATCAAGTAGAAAACATGATAGATAAAAATCGGAACAAGAATCGGAACAAGCCCCTTTAAGGAACTATACAGCAGTGCTCTCCTTAATCACTCTCCTAATCACCCCAGGAGAGTGATTTGAAGCTCTCCTTAGAATCTGATCCATAGTCTCACTGTTACATCTATATTTTGACCATTTTTTACCTTAAAATGGTTTTGGCAGGATAATTAAGTCTCCTCGCAAGGACACAGACATGTCTAGTTTAGTAGTTTGATCTTCATAGATCCTCTTGAATGCTTGACATTTTTTTTAGCTGATCATCTATTGCTCCCTTTAAAAGTTAAGGAGAGGTCTTTGTCGCTCCTGTGCTCATTTTAAAAGTCAGTCCCTGCAAATGTGTCTATTACATGAATATCAGAGTCGTATGAAACCATACAGGTTACAGACCGGTAAAACAGGGTGGATACCATGGGAATCAACTCCAGCCTGTGTTTTCTTGTAACGTCATTTCCGTCGTCTGCTGAATAAAATTGGTCTGTTTACCCATAAGGGCGCTGATTTTGGGCTTAATCATTTCAGGTGAGGGCTAAAATATGAAAATTTACAACCATGTAGAAATATCAATTTTGAAAAACCTTGAAGATCTTGAAGGTGCACTATTAAAGTAATCTTTAGAACTACACTTTTCTGTGTATTTTCTTTTTTTTTCCCATTTTGACCAAAATAACCATACTGGTAATTTGGTAAATACCAGTATTTACCGCCTGGAATTTACCTTTAAGTATAAGGATGAGAGTTCTTGACCTTATAAAATTTACAACATCACTAAGTTGAAATGGAGTGTGTTATTTTGTTCACGTGTATCATTTTCAGCATCTCATGGCTAACATTTTACATGCATGCGCATCTGCAGGTAAGTAGTAAAGTAGTGAAAATTGGCAGGGGCATGTGTTGGCACTGGCCTTTTTTTATTTCACTAGTTGCTTAGCTGGCACACAACAGCAAATTTATCACACGATTGCCAATAAGTGCCAGTGAGATGGGGTTAAGCTGGTATTTTTAATACTGTTATAGAAGCATTACAAATTGCCATGGTTATTGTTTTGGAAGGCCATTAGGCAAGTGGGTTTCTGCGATCTTCTGAGAAGTTGTTGCCCAGGTGGCATAATGCGACGTATCAGCAATGTGTGTTAATTCTTAGCCTTAGGGTTAGTGCCCCATAGGTTTGGCATGTGTCGGCAGAAGCCTTTTTTAATTTAGGCCTACATAGTAAATCTGAAATGCTGTCCAGAGAATTTACACCTTGGTCCTATCCTAA
>JAMKCH010027405.1:0-17221 GCA_023653785.1 Ophioderma brevispina | reverse complement strand
CAATCCTTTGCAGGTATGCATACATGGCGAGATCGTGTTTCTACTGGGGCCGCTTCCAGTTGAACAGGGATCGATCAGTTTCCAGCTCATTAGAAATGGACCAACCCGATATTTTAATGCATCACGGTATGGGCACAAATTCAAACTGACTCTGAGGTTTTTGCCGTGTGGGCCGGAAATGATTGTCAGGTAGGGCCACTCTGGTAATGCGACTTTTCTGCGCGCATCCTCAATTATTAGCATCTTATGTGGAGAAGTGAAATCAACATCATTATATTCATTGAACACAGTAATTCTTTTAGTTTACTTATACCAGCTTGTACATCCATTGAAAGAAATACAAAAATAACTGTGACTTATGTAAATAACGTGAAGGGAATAGGCCTACAACAATCCCAACCCACACGCCCCAAAAAGTATAGGACTTTACATGGAAAGAACTCACTGTATAAGAACCCAATAGCGAGAGCATACAAGGTCTGTTAGTAGGGTAAGGCTTGGAGTATGTCCTTGTTTTAGTTTGTGGTGCTGTGTGAATCCATTCACATGCATTGAGAGGCTTCCGTCCAATGAGGACATTTCTTAACATGTTGTTGAGATGAGCTAGTATGGCAGTCTTTTGCTGGGACACTCCAATTTGACATCATCTCCAGCAACCCTTCTTGTTCAATCTGAATTCAAATTTACCTCTGTATAATGGTGGATTTCTGTTTGCTTGAGGGACATTCTCTTAATTTATCATGCTTATCTTGAGCATGTCACACTACTTCTTAGACTCCTGATTATCCACCAGGTCTTTTGTATTGTCTTGTCTTCAGCATGTTTACACTACTTTGTTTTCTTATGCTTAACGCCATTGCATTTCTTATTGTATTTTGTCTTCAGCATGTTACCACTACTTTCTTGTTTCCCGAATGCCATGCGTGTCTTATTTTGTATTTTGTCTTCAACATGTTTACCACTACGTCGGTGTCTTCGGCTAACGGCTCTTGCATTCTGATTGTGTATTTGTCTTAAGCATGTTTACACTACTTTGTTTCTGCTTAAAACCATGCATTTCTATTTGTTTTTGCTTCAGCATGTTCACCCTACTTTTCTCTGCTTACCGCCATGCAGTTCTTATTTTGTATTTTGTCTCAGCATGTTTACACTACTTAGGGTCTTCTGCTTAACGCCATGCATTTCCTATTGGTATTTGTCTTAAGCATGTTTGCCACTACTCCTTGCTTCTGCTTAACGCCATGCATTTCTTATTTTGTTATTTTGTCTTCAACATGGGTTACCAGTGTATTTGTTGTCTTCTGCAACGCCATGCATTTCTTATTTTGTTATTTTGTATTCAGCATGTTTACCACTATTTGTTGTCTTATGCTTAACGCCATGCATTTCTTCATTTTGTATTTTGTATTCTGCATGGTTTACCGCTATTGATTGCCTCTGCTGAACGAACATGCATTTATTATTTTGTATTGGGTCTTCAGCATGTTTACCACTACTTCGGTGTCTTCTGCTTAACGCCATGCATTTCTTATTTTGTATTTTGTCTTCAACATGTTTACACTATTTTGTTGTCTTCTGCTTAACGCCATGCGTTTCTTATTTGTAGTTGTCTTCAGCATGTTTAACACGACTTCTTGGCCTTATGAAAACCTGCATTTTTCTATTTGGTATTTGCTAGCATGTGGACCAATACGTTTGGCTTCTGCTTAAATTTGCCTGCATTTCTTATTTTGTATTTTGTCTTCGGAATGTTTACCACTAACCTGTGATAGACTTGGAATGAGCAAGGAAACCCATTAATTGGAGCATTGCAGGGGTTATTGTATTCTTGTTTTGACCAGGGCAACCATCTGCAAATAAATTAATTTCCCTCGCCCCTTCATGGTCCGTGATTGTCAGGAAATTGTAGAGCGAAGATGCAATTTCATTTGACCTATTTTCGCAGCCCTTCATGTGAGCCAAACAGTAGCATCTCAGTGCTGATGACGAAAACTGTAACAGGCCAACACAGCCGTCGTTTGTAGAAAATTTCACTTCTTTCCGACTTTGGTAAGTATATGACTTGCTGGAGGTCAAAAAGTCGCTGTGACAATTTCTTGGTCTTCGTGGGACATCTGTTTGAGTGATCTTGATTCCCGCAAAAACTTGGTCTTTTCTCCTATGGGACGTCATATGTTGGGCGTAACCTTTCTTGTACTCCTCTGTGCTTCACTATCCAGTACACACACACTCCACACTGGTCGTCTTTGGTCTGTGGACTGTTCAGGTTAATGGGACTTGAAAGACTTATGGTATGTATCTTGATGCCCACTGGATAATCAGCTTGATCATTCATATTTGTGGTGATGTTAAGCTCAGATGATAAATATTGGTACGATGATGTGGAACGAGGGTAGTCAGGACTCCATCTGGAAATCGTTACTATGCGCTTTGACTTATCTCGAAAATGTTTATCACTTTCTTGAAGATCTGCTGGTCTTCCTCCAATCCTCCATTCCCTTCTTAACGACACCTTCAGTTGTGACCTTTTCCATTGAAGTGCGAACCGGCTCTTCATAAAGTGTAGAAAGCCAGCGTATGTAGATTAATAGTGTCATATCTCATTAATTGAATTACATTTCATTCTCAAAATCTGTGAGAAGATAAAGATTGGGACATAGATATAGGGAAATTCAAAGAATCTCATTTTGTCAAAACATCATATGCCGGTTATGTCAGAACAGTGATGATTTATACCTACGATTGTTGAATTTTTTTATAAAGAGGTCAAAATGTAGAGAATTTTGGACAAGAAAGTCCCTTTTTTGGTGAGGAGATGTTCAAAAAGTCCACAAAAGAACATTTTAGGGGGGAAGGTCCACTTTTATCGAAAACATAAGGTCCATTTTTTCCAAGCCCCCCCCCCAAAAAAAAAATCCGGCATATTGGCTCTCAATTTATTTCTGGGTGTGCTTTCCTGTATGACGGTAATGCAACCAAAGACCTTCACACAAAGTTTGTAGTTAAAGTGGTATTTTGGTAAATGATTCCAAAGGGGGGGACTCACAATAAACCTCATCTTGTCGCAGTTTGTAAAAATGTGATAAAAATGGAGAGGTTTGAAATAATCTGTGTATTTCAAAACAGAGTTAAGCAAAATGATTCCCAGTGGATAAATGTTAAAGGGGGTGAGCCGATTTAAGGATATGAAGTTTTCATCTTAAAAGATTGGACTTCACTCCAAAAAACACATCGCTAAAGTTTTACGCCAATATTTCAATTCCATTTGATGCGAGAAGGGAAAACAAAGCTAAAAACGTAATAGAGTACTGTGTAAAATGACTATTGGTAGACCAAAATGGGGACGTTTTGCTCATGATCCAAACCAAAACATCCTTCTGGCTCTAAGATTTCACAGGGTAAATGGGAAAAAAATATGACACTCCGGGTAAAATAGAGGGCTTCTGGGGATGAGGCTATAAGAGATCGGACCATGGACCTTTAACCACTAGGGCAAGAGTAAAAGAAGTATAAGGTCTGATTACGGGTTGAATATTAAGTTTTTCAAGTGAGGTTGTGTTCTCCCTGTCAAGTTTTGTTAAAGAACTTTTAATTTTCATGTGAGTTTACAGGCATCTCTTCTTGCATATGAGCAGCAGCTAAAGTGTGTTGTAAATGGTGGAGCCAGCTCATGGTTGATTGGTGGCGGTTTCTAAGACGTCTAGCCCAGTACACACTGCAACAAATGATATTTCTCAACGAAGATTAGTAATCTGATTGTTAATAACGCGTGCGTACACACTAACACTTAATTATATACGATTGTGTACACATAGCAGAAAACTAAGATTGAAACAGTGGGCCATACTGGAAATAGGGCCTTGGTCTGTAAACACAATACACATTACTCTTAATTCCACGAAGTGTGCGTACACACTAGAAAATCTCTGAATCGAAAACAATTCCCTGAATGAAGAAGCCGATTTGCCTTTTTCGAATTAAGCAAAATTAATCTACGTTGAAATAAGGGAAGAGCGTACACACTATACTTGTAAATTTTAGCGTCATTACACGCTTAGTTGATTAAGAGATTTTGATAGTGTGACTGGGTCTAATGTCCCCGGTGGATGACATGTAGGGCACTCATTGAGAATGTGATCATGCAGTCGTGATGAGAACCACTTTGGCAGGCTTGCGATGGCCTCAGCCCCCATCGGTGGCATATTGATGTTGAAGCGACCTACTCCTGTACGAATCCGGTTTACGGTGACCCTTCCTTGCGTGGAAAAAGGTTGCTACCAGGTGGTAGTTGACCGTTTTCTATCATAGATGTAATAGTGAGGTGATCTGGTCATGCTGAATTTATTCAACGATAACAGTGTACTTTCGTAACATTTTTGTCTCCTGTACCCTTGTATGAACACCCATTATTCCTTCCGTCTGATGGTTCATAACAACAACTTTGTGTTTTTCCGTTGCATCAGGAAGCATGACACAGTGAGAAACCAGCCATAATTATAGCTGTTTGCACGGCAGCTTTGATGTGTTCTGCACACGGGCGTCAGAGCCTACTTTTGCGTGACTTGGGTTGCGTGACATTTTTGTCTTCTCTATCACAGGATGTGTAAGTCTGGTTTGGTTCCCTTTTATGGATTTGCCCTCTGAAGTCTACTGCCATTTGCATATAAATTCCATAGATGCTTCCCATTCTTTTGCTAGATATGGCTACAGTCTATTTTATTGCAGTCTGCATTTTATATCCTTATGTGAGTTCCTCCATTCCTCGAGGCACGGTTTTCTTGCCATTTTCATGTTCTCTGCTTTTTCTCGCCATAGATATTTTTCGCAGTTTCCCAATTACCATGTATTTCGGGTTTCTTTGAGACTTTGAATCGCTTGTCCGAAATTGTGTAGCGATAGCGGATTTGTTTGTATGATTCGGAACGTTCCCATATTTATTGTGCCTTTTCCATGCTGCCACTGCAGCCTTGGTGTGTTGCTACCCTTCATGTTTACTTTCTATTTTCCATTTGTCAAGTTTCTCTGCAGATAATGTGCTGCCTTATTGTACGTTTAGTACAATTTATTGATATTACTTGACAGTCTAACACCTTACCAGTGTCAAGTGAAAATGTGAACGCTTGCTCCATGTTTCTATGAATAAGGCACAGAACTAAGGCACAAGTTTATCTGTTCAGGTTTCCGGGTGGGTGTCAAAAAAAGTGTGTCATACGGGGTCAGGTTACGTAAAATCCCATATAATATGGAGCTTATTTTCAACAAATTTTTGTGGGGGGCCTTGTTAATTATTAAAGGTACTTGTTCCAAGTTATATCTATTGTGTTCTCTACTTGATATGAAAGCCTGGCATTCCGCACATATGCCCCATCAAGTATCGTGGGAACAAACTGCGATTTTGATTTAATATGGCATATTGATGATTTTGATAATGCATATTGCAAAGGGGCCCCTATTCATGGTGCTAATTGATGGTTAAATCCATTAAAAACAGGCTTTTTGTTTCAATCTGGGACTGAAATGGTATTGGGGGCTGCAAATTTCAGTGAAAAAATAGGCCTTTCAGCTGATATCAAAAATCGATACTACGTCCGGGTAGATCAGGGGGCTCCAAGGCGAACGGACATGCACCTCCGAATTGTGTAATTAAGTGTCTGATTTTGTGTATTTACATTCTATTTGTATAAATGATGATTTTTAAAAAGCACTTGAAATTTTAAGTTGGCATCTTGTAATTTACATTGATTTTGTACACCTCTTGTTCTGTTTGGTCAGATGTTCTGTCCGTTGCTGGTCAATCCATTCCTCTTGTTTTGCTACACTCTTCCTCGGCATCCTCTTGTCATCCTCTTCCTCGCCATCATTCTTGTCATCCTCTTCATCACCTCCCCTTTTGGTATACTCTTCCCTGCCTTTCTTCTTCCATCCTCTGTTTCTCTAACTTCATCTAATGGGTGAAGTAAAAAAGGCATCAAATATGACGAAGGCTTCCGCTTTAAAATCTACACAGAAGCCTGGATTTGACCAGAAAGATAACGTCAGGGCAAGACCAAGATAAGGTCCACTCAATTGTTAAAAATTGTAATAGATTTGACAGTACATTTGGTATCACCCAGGGGAGGGCGGCCAAGAAATCCCAATTTCAGACGTCGCCATTGGTTTAACACGTAAAAGTGAAATCGTCACAAAAAATTCTGATTTTCTAGCAATTACGCTGATTTTTGCATATTAATTAGCTCATTTGCACATTTAATTTGCCCCAAATCTAATCAGGTCGAGAACTCCTCAGCCTGCTTCCTTCCACCATGTTACATCATTATACGCCTTGCGGAACTCCAGAAAACTTGTACAAGCCTTGCAGGAAAATGTTCATAAATTATGCTAATTTTGCTAATCGGGTCGAGAACTCATCGACCTGCTTCTTTCCACCAAGTTACATCATCGTAGCCCTTATGGAACTCCAGATAAATTGTACACAATATGGTCAAATGTTGACATTTTCTGTGCAATATTGACCTTTTCCCCCTCAACCTTTTTTCCCCTACCCCCTGACAGACCTAGGGGTCCTGGGGAATGAATTACATGGTGAGTAGGGGGATTTCTCCTTCTACAATATACCAAAGTTTGGCTACTCTAGCTCATAGATTTAGTATTTGAAGGTCTTGATTTATGCAATTTGGATAGGGTGTGACCCCTCTATGGTAAAACATGCCATATGCTTTTTCTGTTGATCCCTGTTACTTCTTGGCTGGTCCACCTTTGGTTTTGTTTACAAGGTTGATAGTGGTAGATTTCTTGGTTGGTGGTTTTTGTGGAAGGACGATTTTGGTGACGGAGCTGCTGTCTTCTGCATGATGAAGGGGTGTTGCTGCAATAAATTCATCCATAGTGTAGTCTGTTTCAGTTAGCTCTTGTTTCATCTCAATTGGTGCGCCGTCCGATATTCTAATCGTCAGCGGGTCATTTAATTGTAAACAAAAGAGTATTTTAATAATGGTTTTTTTTAATTCTTTTGTATTATATTACTATAATAATATTAGACATATGCTTACTGAGGCATGTTATGACCTTCACAGGAAATTGGGAGATGTGAATCAGATTTTCTCGTTTTAATTTACAGGTTCTCCAGAAAGGTACAAGTTTTGAACTGATCCTGTAAATTAGTAGAGCCTTGACTTGTGGGTGATATTATTGTTCACAAGTGTGATTTTAAATATGAATTTATGCTTTATACTACATTTGGTTGTGTTAGCAGCATGTAGGACAGCGAGGTAAGATTTACGTGTTCATAGTCCTCTATTTGGTTTGATTGTACACATATTGGAAGTGGAGAATGACAGGCACCCAATCAGCAGGTGCAGCATTTCATTGAAATTGACATCACTGGGCATTAGTAATTTCACTCAACATTTTTTCTCGCGAGTTTTTCACTTCTTGTAGTTTTAAATTCTCAAGAGTATTGAAATTTGAAAAGTGAAAGCTCTTCTGAGTGTTGCTTACAACAAAAGTTGAAGGCGACTCACTCACCCCCCCCGAAAACCCTCGATATTGGCGCGTGACTTTAATGGGCATATGCTGTTATTTTCCAAATCTGGGGTTAAATGCAGTACTTACTCATCTTCATCCACACCTATTATTTCGTACTCTCCTGAAGATGGTAAATCTGAACAGGCCAAGATCTAAAAGAACAATGTGAGAAGTGTTTGAGATAAATGATTGTTGATTTTGACCTTAATAAAGACACATTTTTTTTGCACCTCTACTATAACTAAGAGTTTGGCTCTTGAGTCATTTGTGTTCAGTTTTAGATTACTTTGAACTCGGGTGAAATATCTTCAATGACCTTCACTGTATTTGAATTATGAGAATGGGCAAAAGCCTAAGGTGCCTTAAGGATTCAAAAATGTTCCACCAAATAATTCCGAATGTCATTTTTAAACCAATGGTAAACGCTTACTGTGGTGGCAAAATAAAATTGGCAATGCCAAGAATCTTTATGTAGTGCATCTCACAATGATTGGTTGTCTTTATATTGGGCATATAGCTCAAAATCGGATTGAGGGTGTTTTTTCCAAAAGAACACATCAAATGTTTGAAGTTATACCCATGTGGGTAATTTACGCAGTGTAATGTATTTTGGAGGTGTGAACATTTTCCAAGTTTTAATGGCATCAATTTCAATTTTGTTTGAAGCATTTGTTGAAAGCCCCAACTCTCTTTTGTCACATTTAAGTATCTCTATATATCCAACACTGCTGGTTATATGGTGAGACTTACCAGATCCAACAGACCACTACTTGCACTTTCATAGATCAAGCTACCACCAGAACTTAATGTGGTATATTGTTGTATGAGGTAGCGGGATAGCAGAGTGGTAGATCCGATCGGCCCAAAAATAGCCTCTTTACCCAGGATGTTAGTGTGACCGGTAGGGGTGCCTCCAGTTTCACCCATCTGTGAATGGGTAGCTGATCTGTTTAGACTGGCAAATTACATGCAGCGGGGAGGGGCACTTGGCCACTTTACTCCATAATGTTATGAGGCTTTGTTTGTCAATGCGCCTACGGCGGGCCCCAACACTCTTTGAGTATGGGACCATGACTACCTTTATATTATGGTATAATGTTTTTAGTTGTTAGATAACCATAAATCATACCAAATACGATTAACTCTCATATACCACAAATCAACCACAGTATTAAAGAACATCACACTGCGCCATAGGCCATAATGTACTGAGCCCTTGAGAGAAAATGCCAAGGGTAGGGATTTTGGGAGTTATAGGCTTATGTGGTACGGGGTAGGTATGTGCCAGATTATTGGTGTAACATACTTTATATGTTCATGTAAGATGACCATATTGCATAACTGCCCACAAATAGTGTACATCTGGGAACTAATGCTACAATTTTGTTACAGTCAATTGCAGGGATTCTGAGATTATGTATAATGGCATTTGTAAGCATTTTTGTCTGCCAAAATGGTAAAAAAAAGAACTTTTTTTATGATTTGATTTGCTAATTTGTGGGTTTTTCAAGGTTGAAGTAAAGAGCAAAGATTAAACTTACCTCTAATGGTGGTCATCGTATCAATTGTCTTCAGCTGCACTTTATTGTTTGAGAAATCCACCTAAGTTTTAAAAGTGCGCCTTGCTCGTCTTGTGGACTCTCCCTGAAGGTTGGATGTGTTAATTCCAAAGTGACGGGTAATTCTCTTAGCTTTGGTTTCATCTTGTGTAATCATGTCGCGCCGGGTCCAAGAATCCCCGGATTTTTTATAGCTTTGACCTGAAAAAAGACCTTTCTTTCTTTGTTAGTTTGTTGCATTGTTGAGTTTAAAATAGTGGGCTTGGTGGGAAAAGCTCTCCCGGTTATATTGAAGAGAAATTTGAGAAGCAGTTTTATTGCATTTGGCCATTTGTTCAGGGGAAAGTCCAGATTCCTCCCCATGAAGCTTTGAATCAATCTTTAAAAGTTGTTTAGGGAGAGTTTAGAGGAGTTTTAGTTCTTACTATCCTTTCCATTTTGTCAGCGGATATTGATAATGTATGTGTTAGAATTTATATTGGGTTTGATATACCATAATTGTTTACTAAAGGATTTGTTATTAGAACTTTCCTAACAATTGCCTTATGTCATGGGTCTTTGAATAATAATAAGAATATGAATCAAGACTGACCTGTGGGGTTGGGACTTGAAATAATGGTGTAGCTAAGTTTATTATAGCATAAAACATGGAAAATAAGTTGAAAGTGGAAGAATAGTTAAAATTTTTGACCCTTTACAAAAAAAAGGTGTTAGAATCAGCGTAAAACGCTGAACTCACAGGTTTGAGGATTGCTTTAAGATTCTTGCTTTTCTGTGCAGTGACTTGGCACAACATTTGTTTTGGGGCAAAGGTAAATTGGGTGTGATGGTTTTTTGAAAGTCTATTATTTTCATAAATACAAAACTGAGAAAAATGGCTTTGAAAGTCATTGTTCGTTTTCAAGGTTTTATGATCAAACATGCAACTATTACTACTCCATGTTAATTCGTCTGTGTGGTCCTTGTTTATGTCCATTATTTTCAAAACATTTCCTGCTCTATAAATCGGGCAGTGTCTTCTATTTTTGCTTCAGCCATCCTGTTTCCTTTTAATTTTGAGTGAATCCTTGAAGTGCTTCCAGAGCCTTTTCCATACGACGTGATCCCTGCTAACAGACTGACGCACACTGTTAGTTTGGTATCTTCATCATTGCGTCATGCAAAATGTGCAGCTTCCAGTGGCAACCCATGTTGAATGCATCCAAAATTGCAATGTCGTTCACTAGCTTTCACAATGACATTTGTGGGCGAAGCTATTACTGGCGTCCTCCAAATATTTGTTTGGGTTAGTGCAATACGCCCTATCTTGTTTTGAATGATGCAATTTTGTTTGCGTACCGTTGCGATAACATCGTTTGAGTTTTTACGTGACATTAGTGTGTGCAAATACCATGTTTTCCTCAAATTTTTTTGCCACATTCTCGGGATGGGGTCATGTTTTGGGGTATTTCTGGTTTCTTGCGCTCTGCCACAGCACTCTGAGGGAACACCATACTCCTTACCCTGTGGACAGTTGTCATGCCGTGGTTTTTTTAGAGTTGCCTCACTATGGTGGAACTATAGCGAGATGCGTTTTTGCATGACCGTGACATCTGCCACATTTTTCAGAATAGCAATTTCTGTAGTAATTCCCCATTCTGTCTTCTTTCATTCTTTTCCTCGGTTACTTTACCTTTCCCTTGGCCACCAATAGGCTTCCCTCGAGCACAGCGTTTGGCGGCACATGTTTTCAAGTTCGCATACATGCGTTTGCTCACATGGTTTATGCACTCCTCTTTCTTTATCGGAACTCCTTCACCGTAAGGACACAGTTTATTTAGGTGATCGACTGTCTTGGTGTCCCCGTCCGACAGGACCGTCGTGTATTGGAAACTGTGCTTTGATACACTTCGCTTCCAAATAGCTTCAGAAGCCATCTTCTCCATTGCACCAGAAGATCCTTCATGGTTCATGTCACAACTTGGTACATGACTATCATACCAGTCTTTGTACTCTTGAGACTATTTGTCCGGATATTTCTTGTCGGCATGCGCAGTGATGGCAATACTTAGACATTGTCTCAGTGTCAAGCACCAGTCCTGTCTCTAGGTCAATGACGGTACCCACTCCATGCTTGGAACTGAAGCCACGCGACTTTTGCCATGTGGCATCGTAGCTTACCGATATGTCTACGACATCATTCTCCTCCAATGGTGGATCCTTCTGTATGTACTCTTTCCGCACAGTTTCTTCCGCAGTTCTAACGGAACAATTTGCCGCTCTCTCATTTGCTTTAGCGAGTTTGTCTTTGTGTCTATTGTAGGTGCTCTTGTTCATACAATACATGACAAAATTCTTCAATGCCAGAAAAATAGACTCTGGCATACCTCATGGCCAAAACCAACCGCGATAATGCGAATCATGCATATGAAGCAGCTTGTTCCTTTCACAAAAGTTATGGGTCGATAGATCAATCTGGGGTCATTAATTGGCACTTCCGGTCTGAGTGTAAAAAATCTTCAAAAAATCATATCTGCTATATGCAAGGTAGTATGGTCACATGACTCATGCATATGAAGCAGCCTGAGACCCTTCACCAAAGATGTGCTTGGCATGTGGGTCAAAGGTCATTGAAGGGGAACTTCTGGACTTAATGTGAAAAATCTTCAAAAGTTCCATATCTGCTATATGAAATGTTGCATGGTCATGTGACTTCATGTATATGAAGCAGCTTCAGATCTTTACAAAACTTGTGCTTGGCCTTAATATGATTTTCAATGATCTCAAAAGTATTTGAATGTCTTAAGGATAATTTCTGCCCACTTTCAGCACAAGAGAAACATTATTCGCGGTGTTGTGGTCACGGGGGAGCTGATTCTGACTATACTATAGGGTATAAAAGAGATATTAAAGCAATATTAGCACATTTTTTTGAAGAGCACCCTTAATTTTTAAAAAAAATTGGAGATTTTTACACGATTGCATTGGTAACTGGCTAATAAACTATACCTGTGAATGGTTAAGCTCGAAAATGTCTGTGTCACAAACAAAGGAATTTTGTACTAGAATAATTATTACCGGGGATCCCCGATAATAATACAACGGCTGCTGGAAACGGCCTTCCAATGTGAAATAGCCGGGAAATAGCGCCATGTACGTGTCTACGCTCATCCATTAGTGGTTTTAATAGTTCAGGCAAGCCAAGTTAGTTTATTTTCTCGAGGTGGCACTATTTCATCATGGACGGACATAAACGTAGCATTTCCAGCTCTGCCATTAAGTCCAACCTGAGATCCCAATTCTAGTTACAAAATCGCTTATTTTGTGATAAATACGCATTTTTTAGCATTCTCATTCGCAGGTATAGTTTCCTAGACAATTACCAACGTAACTGTGCAAAAATATCAAATTTTGAAAATTGGGGGCGCTCTTTTTTTTTTTTTTTTTTTTTGGCGCTCTTCAAAAAATGTGCTAATATTGCTTTAATACATTTTAGTTTTGCGTTATTTTTATAAGTTATATGTTGAGGATCATTAGTGAGTAATGGTTGCAATTCATTGTGCTTGGGTGAATATTAGGAATGAAAGCTGGCCATGTGTGAATACAGGTTGTTTCAATTTAGAACACACCAACTTGTTTCAATGTTTGGCCTTGGGACTTGATGGTGATTGCAAATGAAGGATGGATTTGAAATTTCCTCATAATTTTGCTGTTTGAAGGGTTCATGGAGATATGTAGGGCACTTAAAGGTGGTTGTTCCGATTTATGTGTATTGTGTTCTGTACTTGATATGTGAGCCTGGCACTTGCACATACACCCCATCAAGTACCGTGGGAAACAAACTTGCGGTTTTTATGTAGACGCAATAATGCATGTTGCAAAGCCCTATTCAATACTGTGATAATAAAGTGGTTAACCACTAAAACGGCAGTTTTTTGTTTATATCTTGGGAATGAAATGGATTTGAGGGCTCAAATTTCAGGACGACAATGAGAAAAATATGGCCTTTCATCTGATATCAAAATCGATACTACTTCCGGGTAAATCAGGGGGTCCCAAAGACGATCGGAACACGCACCTTTTAGGAATACCTTTGTGTGGCATATCCTCCAGTAAAAAATTGTAACAAGTCACAAATACATCCCATGATAAGCCAGTGTAGTATTTACATTTACGGTTATCACCTTCCACCAGTTTGGATGACAAGTGGCTGATGTTAAAGCGCGTTCTAAATCAACTCTCTCCCTTCGAGCAGCATCTCGGTCCTGCCGCAGAAATTACTTTCTTTGTATCAACATTGTGATATCAATCTGGGTGTTTACATCAGAGGTATCTGGGGGTGTTTCCAAAGGTGACACCATTTTCTGACATACATTTCTGACACCCTATGAATGCGGAAACATTAACAGAATAAACCACATAAAAGTGTGTTGATTCCTGTTAAGAAGGGCCAGGGCAGATAGCTTTTGTTCATAGCATCGTCCCCAGAAGCCAGATTTTACCGGAAGTGGTCAACACTGTTGGTATCAGAAGAAAGAAAGCTACATTTTTTAATTTACCCGTGAAATCTTAGGGCCAAAGGATGTTTGTTTGGAAGTAAATAAGCGGAAAAGTATACCAATTTGGTCCTGACCACTATGAATTTAACAGTACTCTATGGGGCTTAGAATTATGTTTTTAGCTCTCGCTTAAAAACTGATTGGAATCTCGGCGAGGAAACTTTACAGGTGGGGTTTTTGGATGAAGGCCAATCTATAAGTGAACTCATATCCTTAAATGGGCCATCCCCCTTTAAATTTCTGTAAAGTTTCACAACTCCCACCTACCCGCCGGTCGCTCAGGAAAAGTATGTCAGAAAAAGGGTGTCACCTTGATGGAAACACCGGTTATCTGGGCATGGGAGAATGAAATCTATATTCTGGATGCAAAGAAAATTTCATCGTCCCATCATTGGTTGAATTAAACTGATTACCACAGGTATATGCCGATTTCTGAGGCTGGAACAGTACCTGTTGGATCTGAAACAAATTGAAACAATCATGTTAAGTCATGTTATAACTTCATTTTTTAGAAATTTAAATGGGATTTGATAGACAAATTTTGTTCTGTTAAAAGGGACAAACTGTTGGAGGACCATTTCATGGTTAGCAAAATAGCAATAACAAAGCAATAACATTACATTAAATGTGCAAATGAGGAGATTTCACACACAAACAGGTTTCCTAAAAAAAAGGTGAAAAATCTGATTTTGCATTATGAAAAGCTTGCTGTTATCGCCAAACCATTTGACTTAGGAAAGTTTGTTTGGGTTATAGACACCTGTTATTGTATAGTCTTTCTTGCTCAAGATACAGGTAAATACGGCCCATTTTATTGACCATCAAGATTCGACACTAATATAAATGGGGATCGGCGAGAGGGGTGGCCCGAGCGGTCTAGGCGCTGCCCTATCTAGATTGTTTAGTTAAATCAGAACCAATAAGTAAAGGCTTTTAAAAGGGGAGTTGTAACATTGTGGAATAAGTTATGTATTGAAGTTTAGAATATAAAGCCTGTAAAAAGGTACGAAGTTTGCTTTTCAATCAACAAACTTTCTGTCTTTAAGGGGGAGGGGGGTTGTTACAGGCCCAAGAATTGCCAAATGATTTATTTCACTTGAGCAAGATTAAGTCATTAAATGCAGCACATAAAATATTATAAATTAGTCTACGTAATATTATATTAAAATTCAAATTTTTTATTTTTAGTATTTTTTGTGTGTTGCAAAAACAATGATAAAACAGAACGCGGCGAAGAAAGAAACACTAAGACTTCGTGTGATGTCATTGAAAGGTTTAGAAGGCTCTGGAATTAACTCAAGACAGGGGAGATCTGACTGCTATGTGTTTTTTGACTATAGATGGCGCCCCTAATGCCATGTACAGGCAGGGAGAAGAAAGTGCTGTATCCCTATAGAACAGTGGAAATCTGTGCAGTAGGTTCAGGACTTATGATGTAATGGCTGATTTATTACACGACTCATATAGACGGCGCTAGAAATCCCTTCTAGAATGTTGGAGAGGATAATACAAAAATAAAGCCCTGGGAGAGAAGATGAGCAGAGTATCACAACATTACTCCAGTTATATTAAGATAGTTTCTTAACATCTTGCTCAATGTTATTAGCAGAGTTTCCAAGTTGCAGTGATAGTACTCACAGTCTAGTACGAATCTCCATATAGTGGACATTTTCATAGTAGTCTCAGCACCAACAGTTGTCGCCCGATTGTGTAGCCGGGTTCGGTTTTTGTATTCGTGGCCTCTGAGTTATCAAGGATAAACAAGCTACAGCACTTTTGGACTTTTATCTTTAGTCCACTCCGAGCTTCGGAGTCATTAGGGCTGGTTTTTTAGAAGACAAGTCCCGTCCGTGGACACGTCCACTACTGGAAATAGTTACGTTTTAACCTGGGAATATTCGCCAGACTCTTTGCCAGTTTCGGCATCCTTAATTGTAATCCTCGCTGCAACCTCGTCGCGGCACACCAGGGTATTAAGTTTAGTAGTTCATTAATTACAACTTTATTTTAGAAACTATTGATTATTGGATACCTAATCGATGTTAAATGAGATTGATTTAACACACAATTAAATACTACTTTGTTTTAAAATTTGTAATCAAGTTCACAGTGTAGTGGCTAGTTATTCAGGAGTTTGCATCCGTTTAGAGGTGGTTTTGGACCTTGTCAAGGTAACGTAACCAGTATAGTTTGTCCAGTTCCGCTTTAGTTAAAAGGTACAGCTCTATAGTTCAAGGTATCCTGGGGTAAAGTACCCAGTGCTCGATTTCGTTAAAAAACCGGTGTCAAAATTGTTCGTACTTGCCTTTATACAATGTGGCATTTGGTTTCGGAAATTCATGGGCAAAATGTAACAAGGGACTACATGGGGTCTATAGGTCACCAAAACTTGACCTAAAGTGTATACAGAGCGTCACCCAAAGAATTGAAATTATTTTTCTGCTTCAGTAATGCCAGGGCAATAATTGGACCACCGGTTTCAACAAAATTGAGCACTGGATTTTTTTTGCCCAAGAATGACCCTGAAACCTTATCAGGGCTGTAGCCGAGTAACCTAAAGGTCGGAACCTGGACAAAATATACTATACCTTTTTGTAATCCTTATAAAAGAGACAAATACATTGGGGTACATTTCAACAACAATTTACCCTTTTTGAAAATTTCATATTTACCCCTGTACAAATTTTAACCCCTATTTACCCCAAAGTTCCCCACATTTCCAAGAGGTTGGACCCAAAAAATTCTGATTCAGCACCATTAGTGAGGCGATAATATGGACACATGTCCTATACACGCTTAAAAAATTCTAATAAAAGGACTCCTTGTATATTATTCTGGTAGGTCTAAAAATGAATAATTACCAAAAATTTGTCCCGACCTTCTAGTTGCTGAGTTGGTCAGATATTCAAGGTCAAAGGTCAATGACCTTTATACGGCATATGATAGGTTATTAACTGCTCATCCAATGAGCCTAGAAGCAAAAAGATGGTGCTCTATATCAATGTTTTGGGGGTCAATAAACACAAATAAAAACAACAGTCTTGAGGGCTACAAATGAAGTCATCATTATCTTTCAACATAGAAAGCACTTTTAATCAAAAATGGTCCACATTTTCTCCACATAATTAGCCAATTCATCAGTCTGTCCAAGTATCAAATAAATCAAAAACATGACAGTAATCCATAATGAAAAAGCCAAATGCGATGTCAAATTTGTACGCTTCTAGTGTCCTTGGTAAGATATTCAGTCAAAGCATACAACGTGCAAGAGTAAGCGATACCACTGAGGATTGGGATTTCCCCCCCCCCCGTCCCGAGAAAACAGTGACCCGTCTCACAGAAGAAGTACAGAAAAATATATTTCAAGGACTATTTGTGGTGATTCAAAACAAAAGTTTGGTCTTTGATTAAAAGTCTAAAAAAAAAAATGACATGTGTGGTATATCTACCTTAAAATCAGAAGGTTGTTTAATCATGAGAACCAAGAAAGCACAGGCGTAAATCACCATCAAATCCGTATTAATACAGGAGAAGGCCAATTTACCAACTATTAGATCCTTTTATTAAGTTCCACCCAATGCCGCACATTGACAATAAAGG
>JAMKCH010027404.1:0-37613 GCA_023653785.1 Ophioderma brevispina | reverse complement strand
TTTTGAAATAGATGCGCCCTTCAGATTTTTCCCCCCCCCTCCACCCGGTGTTGGGTGGGTGGGGGCCGCCACAATCGATATGTTTGCATGTTTGTAAAGCTTTTATATCAAAAGCCTCACCCGAATTAATTAAGACCAAATCAGCTTCCTTATGGGTAAACAGAACGATTTTAAATAATTTAAACAACATCGCAGGCGACGTTTAAATTCACAGACGACGGAATGGCATTTAATACAAGAACAAGCAACTACTCCGTATGCATGTTATCTCACACGCTATGGCATACTGTTTGACCCGGTTCTATAACCTTGTGGTTTTAATATCAGTGGTACGAGTCACAAGATATTCATTTAATATACCATTTTGTTTGATTAAGTTATTGGAAACTTACAGGTCGAGTGGTGGGTGCCTACTTCGCGTTGGAATGGGGGGGGAGCCTCACGTCCCCAGAATCCCCAGATTTTTACCAGAAGTGGTCAACATTTGGTATCAGAAGAAAGCTAAACTATTTTTCTCATTTACTCTGTGAAATCTAGAGCCCAAAGGATGTTGGTTTGGAAGTTATGAGCGAAAATGTGCCCCATTTTGGTCGACAATATTAATTTTAACACAGTACTCTATGGGCGCTTCTTACAAAATCACGTTTTTAGCTCTCGCCTCAAAAGGATTGAAATTCGTGCGAAACCTTTAACCAGATGGGGTTTTGGAGTAGAAGGCCAATCTATAAATAAACCTTCATATCCTTAAATCGGGCCCATCCCCCTTTAAAAGTTGGCCTATATCAAATTACCTGATGTCTTTATCCTCATAATCAATGATGTCCATATCTTTTTTGGGTATGTATTTTATGTGTAAAATATATCTCTGTTCTTCCCATGGCCTAACTATCATTTGAGACCAAATTGAATAAAATTTTCATATTTTGTGAAAATGTGCCCGTGGCCCGCTTTAATTGGCCATTCACAAAAGCCCCCCCCCCCCCCCTTCCAATCGCCACAGACGCCTGAATAAGGTTCCGGAAGGAACCGAACCAAACCCCAAACCCCTCCGAAATAGCCCAAGCCGAGAACCGCGAAATTCTAGTTGCCAATGCACTTTTGCAAAACCGACTGACAACGCGGGGTGAAACGCAATGACATGAATCACTTGCTGTAGGGCAGATATCAAGGGCCTGGAAAGTTTCACGGCAAGCAAGGTTAAGATTTAGGTTTTTAACATGTAAAGTGGAACAATCTCCCCAAGACTGCATCAGAAACCTGATGAACCGCATGCATAGCAGATGCAACTGAAGTTTTCTAAGCACATGGTGGAAACACACACACTATTGATGGCAAGTGTGAATGCCGCGCGGTCTAAGGCGTTGAAACCTCGGCAGGGTTAAGATCCACGATCGGCCCTGGTTTCTAGCCCCGCGAGAGTCGGGTTTCTTGGTCAATACCAATAGTCCTATAAGGAGGTCGGAATTGCATAATCGCGCAATAGTGGGTGATTATGGAATTTCTTCTTCTCTCGCTCCCACCCATGCATAGAATATGCAAGGGTGTCTGGTCCGGGCAATGGGTGTCCGGTTCTGCGAGTCATGTAAAGCTGTTGGCCCCGTGTGTCAGTGGAGTCAATCCTGAAGGCACGTAAAAAAATTCCGACCTCCGTCCTCTAGCGTGATGCGACTTAATCCGCTTTACTGGAGGTTAAATTGATTCAGATCCATAAGTCCCGTGGAAATGATCACCACCAAAATCATTCCATTTATGCTTTGAAACTCTTTCCCCCGAACTCTTTTTTTCCGAGTCCGTAGCTCGAACACGTCGGAGCCCTGGCGAACGAATTAAGTACATAGGATATCGCGGGGATTTTTTTTCCGACGGAAAAACTGTCGGGAACAAATTTTTTAAAATACTTCACTTAACCGCAAAGGGTCCCTCGCATTTTTTATATTATATTCCAATACTTCCCTGGTGTTTATATCACGAATAACTAATCATAAGGACCAAAACAAGCATTCTGAGTGTTATGAAAACCTGTTTCTTCTGTTTTTCTGCAAGTTTTCGCTGTGGTATTTTAGTAATGGCAAATTTTAGGTATACTTTAGGCCTTCAATTTCTTTTCCCTTTCATTTTGCACCCGTTATTTGACGCCAAACATCCTCGTAAGTACACCAACTGACATGAACTGCACCTCCGTTAGAATCAAGAATCAGTGACATTAGGTAGGGAATTGTAAGTCAAGGTGAGTAAATGTCACTGTCAGTTTTAAAATTCGTGATGACCCTTCAATGCGTATATACTTCATGCTCTGACCTATAAGCTCCTAGTACACGACCACCCAATATGGAGTGTCTTCAGAGCACCTCGGCTACAGAGTCCGTTGACTGAGACAACAAAGAGCCAATGGGGGTCCTATGAAAAACAACAAAAAAAAGGAGAAGCCCCCCCCCCCCCCTCCCTAGAATAATAAAAAAAATTTTTTTTCCTATTCTATTCTATTTCTCCTCTAAATTCCACAAAACATTTTTTTTAATTTTATGTAATTTTTTATTTTGTTCTTTCTTTGTTTTAATAAAAGGACGCAAAATCTAAATGGTGAAAGAGTAGGCTAAAAGATTGTTATCCAACACCTTTCCTTATCGACCGTCGACCCGCTGAGATGAAGAAGAGCGAAACTGTCATATGACAAAACCGCACGTTGATCACACCCCTGAACAATTTTTTTTATTTCAGAAAAAATAGGTAATTCACAATCCAATTTTTTACAAAAAATCTAGGAATTTTTCTAGCACTTAAGCCTTATAGATTTATACCACTTTTTCACTTTACCATCATTTAAGCCTACCTTTCCTTTTTCAAATGTCAACGAAGATGAGACATATCGCCGTTAATTATAGAATCAATCATTAAAACCTGTGATTAAAAACCAGAGAAAGAATCTGCGCTTGATTGAGTTTTGCGAAATGTCATTCAACGAGGCTTAGACTACACAGATTTTCACCAATAACAATTAAAAAATGAGAGCATCCTGGTGTTGTATTTGAAGCAAACAGAACGGTCCTGTTAACATTACAACTGAGTTTGAGAGTCGATGGCTAGGCTCAGCCTCAGCAGTTCGAGATGATGCCGATGCACATGCAGGTTGTCATTCAAAAATCATTTTGTTTTATTTTCACCAAGATTTTTTTTTTATACACAGACGGCTAGTACACAGGTCAGGACGTCCACCAAGAGGTGTGGTCGAAATATCTAAGCGTATTAAAATGGGGCAATATCTTTTATCGACCCCTTTTTTTTTCCCGCCAAAATATTCACGTACAAGTATAGCACTATAGGCTTTGGCCAACCGTATATACCGTCACGGGCGTGTACCCAACTAGCAAATCGGTATACATACACGACCGTCACGGTCGTGTCCCACTAGCAAATAGGTATATACACGATGGTCGTTACGGTGCGGCTTCCAGTGCGGGCCGTATATACACGACGGTCGTCGCAGACGTTTTGCAAAGCATGACGGTTGAAGTTTAAATTGCGTAGCTATGTAGAGTCAAAATACAAATTTTTAAGTGCCTCCTAAGGTCGGGCGGAAGTTGGGTCCTCACTACCCCTCGTGTTTGGCTGTGCTTCCCTAAAAAAAACACAAAGGATCAAGAGGTAGCTAGAGGTTAGTGGGAACTTGATAAAATTACCTAAACGAGTATCGATAGCGGGAAATTTTTTTGGCAATTCACCACTCAAAATGGGGCGGGTTTATGTGGGAGCATGGGCGGGCGCCAGTGGGTTGTTGCCCCCCCCGCCCCCTCCCAAAGTTTCATCAAAAATTTTTGAACAACGGGGGTTTAAACAATAAATTTGTGTAAAACTTAGGGATTTTTTACCTATAGGAGGCCTGTAATGCCGGGGTGCAATTCGTGTGAAGTTTGCGAGAATCAAAATTTACTTTAAATGCCAACATTTAATACATGATTCAATGGGAGAATTGATTTCTCGTATCTGGATGCTGCGAGAATCACGGCGAGAATCGATTCGGTGTTTCTCGTCCGAATTTGGACCCTGCAATAGCTATATACTTCATGCTATGACCTAGGAAGCTCTGACCTAGTACACGACCCCCCAATATGGAGTGTCTAGTCAGAGCAACTCGGGATACCGAGTCCGTGACTGAGACAAAAAATGAGCCAATGGGGGGTATATGAAAAAAAAAATTTGTCGGAGCGAGTCTATGGATCTCCGAAATGCCACAAAACATTTGTGGTAGTTTTGTATTTTTTATTTTGCTTTATTTGTGTTAAAAAAGGAAGCAAAACAAGCAAAATCTAAATGGTTGGATGAAGAGTAGGCGAAAAAAGATTGTAGCCAACACCTTTCCTTATCGACCGTCACCCGCTGAGATGAAGAAGAAGGAGAAGGCGAAACTGTTCATATGACAAAAACGGGTGATCACACACATTGAACAAGTTTTTATTATTCAGAGAACAAAAATAGGTAATTCACAATCCAATTTTTACAAGAAAAAATAGGAAGTTTCTTAGCAACTTAAGCAGTTATATGATTTACTACCACTTAAACATTACCCAAATTTAACGCACTACCTTTAGTGTTCAAATGTAAACGAAAGGAAGAGAGAAGACATGATCTGCTCGTATAAGTATAGAAGAATCAACAATTAAAAAACCTGTGATTAAAAAAACAGAGGAAAGAAAAGGAAATCTGCGCGTGTGATTGAGTGTTTGCGAAATGTCATTCAACGATGGCTTAGACTACACAGATTTTCACCATAACAAGTAAAAATATGAGAGCATATTGTTTTTTTTTTTTTTTTTCTGGTGTTTTGTATTTGAAGCAAAAACAGACACGGTCCTAGTAACATTACAACTGAGTTTGAAAGAGGTCGATGCGAGGCTAAGCCTCAGCAGTTCGAGATGATGCCGACCGAGGCACATGAGGTTGTCATTTCAAAATAATTTTTGTTATTTTCCAGAGGATTTTTTTTTACAAGACGGCTAAGTAACCAACAGGGCAGGGGAGTCCACCAAGAGTTGTCTCGAAATATCTAAGAGTATTAAAATGGGGCAATATCGTTTATGCGGAACCACTTTTTTACCGCAAAAAATAATTCACGTACCAGGTATAGCATATAGGCTTGGCAACGGTAATACACGGACGTCGTGTACCCAACGAGCAAATCGGGATACATACAACGACCGTCCACGGGTTGTGTACCCAAAACTAGCAAATAGGTATATACACGATGGTCGTTACGGTGCGGCTCCGTGCGGGCCGTATATACACGACGCGTCGTCCTACCACGACGGTTGTTGCAAAGCATGACGGTTGAATGTTTTAATTGGCATTAGCTATGGGTAGTCAAAATACAACTTTTAAGTGCCGCCTCCTAGGTCGGGCGGGGGAAAGTTGGGTCCTCACTACCCCGTGTTTGGCTGTGCTATCCCTAAAAAAAAAACACAAAGGATCAAGAGGTAGCTAGAGGTTAGTGGGAATCTTGATAAACATTGCCTAAAATGAGTTCGGATTGAAGAGGGAAATGTTTGGAAATGCACCACTCAAAATGTGGGCGTGTGTGGTGGGAGCCCATGGGCGGCGCCAGGGGGTGGTTGCCCCCCCCCCCCCCGAAAAGTTCAAAAAAATTTTGGAAAAAAACAGGGGTTTAAACAATAAATGTTGTAAAAATTAGGGTGTTTTTTGACCGTATATGAGGCAATTACAGGCAGGGGTGCAAATTCGTGTGAGTTTGCGAGAATCAAATTTACTTTAAATGCCAACATTTAATACATGATTCAATGGGAGAATTGATTTCTCGTATCTGGATGCTGCGAGAATCACGGCGAGAATCGATTCGGTGTTTCTCGTCCGAATTTGCACCCTGTAATGTAGTGTTTCGCCCCTCCTATGATTTTCGTCCTATTGATTTTAGGCCTACCTGGTGCTGCTGCTCCTGGGTGGGAGGAAGGGCCCAGGAAGGGAGGTTTGAGTAATGTACGTGAAAATCTTGTCTAATTTGCCATCTAAATGGAATTGTGGCCACCCCCTTTGTGTACCTATTTTAACCTTTTCTTAATATTATTTATTTTTTGCCATTCTTGGCTAAGGGACAGTCCACTGACCCTTGTTTGGGGGAGGGACTGATGCAATTGGTGGGTGCTCCGAAATTTTTGGGGGTAGGGGAGATCTTAAAAATAACCTGGATTTCTCAAATCTGAAGCCACTTACAGGGGTATAGTGTTATTTTCCCAAGACCGATTTCCAACCATGTGACAAGCCGTTCCACTAGCATGGAGAGGAGCTACTTACCAAGGAATTCGCTAGATTTTGTGACTGAAAAAAAGGCCACCACAAAAAATAATATGTTAACCCGATCCATTGTACGCTGACAATTAACATCCATGTTACATCATACTGTCCCTGATTACATTTCCTCACTGCTATCTTCATGAAAGAAGTAAATAAAACAATAAATGTGGCCTCTTCAGTGATGGTAACTAGCCCACATCCATTTTTTTTAAAGAGTATAGCTTTCTTATTCCTTCGACTTGCCCCGATTTCATAGGTCAAGGGGGTGAAACGCATTAAAACCAGTCGTCCGTGCTGGGCGGCTGACATTTTGAATATTAGAATTATCAGTTTGGGTGCTTTTATAATTATCAGTTTGGGTGCTTGTATAACAAACGATGAAATGAACACACAGTCGTCTTGATTAAATAAACCGCCTCAATGACTACATCTTTTCACCTAAGAGCGCGCATTGATATGAGAAAAAAGAGTATCTGAGCACAATGATCCAGGTACACTATTATTACAGATCTGGCCACCTCTAACACATACATTAATTTGTATCACAACCGATTAGTGTATATGCAGAGCGGCACCCACAGTATGTGGAAGAAGCGGAGGCAGCCATTTGCTTTCTATTGTTGGTACTCTAGGTTTTCTTGTGGGTCGGCAAACCTGCGAGACGTGACTTTCTAAAGATTACGTACGTTTGCCTCTCTATCATATAGAACCTCTTGTCATAGGTCACGATTTCAAAGCCTTTTCATTTCACTATACGCAAAGATTCGATTCCCGCTCTTTTTAAATTGAACTTCAAAATAGCTGCTCATTAATTCACACGTATTCAGAATTGGTTCGGTTGTAATAAGGTTTTGCACAGTGCAGCTTATATTTACTTACCTGTTCAGATTATAAATGACCGAAGGTTGGACAAAAGTGATATCTTTGGACAACTGGCAAATAATACTTGAAGAGAGTACATCTTTACTTTTGATCACATCCCTGCCCATCCCAGCACCCAAGATCGCTCTTCAGAAACGTACTATACTGTAATTTACAGGGGAGGGGACCTCTCACAATATTTTTGAGGCCCATACCCGGGGGGGGGGGGGGTGGGGGGGGGGGGGGGGGTTGAGGGGGGGGGGTGGGTTGTATTCAAATTTGATATGATCAAATGAAAACATGGACTTTCAAATGCACCCTATAGGATCTTAGAAATAAGTTCTACATAGAACCCTTTTTGTCCTGTATTTTGCACCCTAACCACTTCCTTTTAAGAACACTTAAAAAGTTCTCCGAATGAATCCTTCAAACTTAAATAGGCCTAGGAATGGTTTTTTTGCTGTGTTAACCTATATTTTGGAAAGGTTAAGCAATGTGGAAGGCAGTGATGACCCTTTTGTATTCTAAAATATGTTTGTGGCCAAATAAAATATTTCGTTCTGTTCTCCAATAACCTCTGAAATGTGCGTTGTTTAGGGTTCCGTAGAGTTTAAGTTCTACACAGAACCATTTTCTTGGCTACAGAACCTTTTGGTACTATGAGAACTCTAACAAATCTTAACGGGGTTCTTTATAGAACCCAAAAATGTTCTGTAGCCAAGAATGGTTCTTTGTAGAACCTTAAACTATAGGAACCCTTAATGGATGGTAATACGCACCCTTCTGAAGGACGGCCGCAGGTTCTTGTTATAGACAGGAAAGAAAAAAATTGGGGCCATATATGAAATTCTATTTTGGACTTAACAGGTTTTCAAAAGCCTTTCATGTTTCTTAACCTTTCAAATATATGTGACACAATCCAAAAAGAACTTTCCTATGCCTATTTAAATTTGGAAGGTCTTCATAGACTTTTTTTAAGTTAACCTAGAACTGCTTAGGGTGAAAAATACCGGACAAAAGGGTTCTATGCTACCTTTATTTTAAGAGTGTAAACACATATTTTTACCTTAAAATAAACGAACTGAAAAACAAGCTAAACATACCTCTAACAAGTATTTTTACTATCGGGGGGCCTCAATAAGCAATGCATTTTGCTTTGCTTTACTTACAATTCCCCGATTGCAATATAGTTGATTATTTGATCTGCTTAATGAGATAAACCCTCATCACGTCAGCACAATTCCAGGGTTTAAGAAAAAAACCTACTTTTTTTTCATTTTGCTGTGTTTTCTTTGACAATCAAGATAGGATCTAAATATGGTAACTAAAGAAGGCTTAGTTTGGTCTAAATGGACAAAATTCAGACTGGATGCGGGTTCAGTTCAGGACCCGTCGCCCACTAAACTTTGAGCTCCCGTTTTCAACACGAATCAGACGAAATGGCACCAGTTTAAACTAAAAGGCGATCGAACGATCGATGATGGCCGAAATATCTATTTCTATCGAAAATGGACCGAACCTTTTATTCATAGCGCCATTTTCTACCACTGTCGTGTATATACCGCTTCGAGTTCTGGCTGCACGACCGTCTTGTATATACTCACTCCATAGTCTTTATTCCGTGTAATGTATTGGATGGAAAAGTGTGGGTCGTGAACACAGAATGCGCCTTAAAATGGACGTTAGAAGCTAGTATGTAGTCTAGAATGTGCGGCCGAATGCCATTAATACGTATCAAACCATATTTTGGCATTTACTGAAAACACTCTCTGACTGAACACTTTACGAAACATCGTCCATTGAGTCTACTGACGGCGGTCCGGTAAGTAATGAAATACCTGTTTCTATCTAAATTGAAAAAAAAGTTGGCTTGCAGCGTTTGAAATTTTCAAGACTGAAATAATACCGAAAGGCATTTGGGGAAAAAGGGTAGCAATGATTCATCTGCTTCTTCACAGTGTGGGTTGACTTTTGTTTGGGGGTCCTTTAATCATTTTCACTTTGGATTTATCATTGTTTTTATTTACTAATAGGCGCCCGCCCAGCTGTTCGATGCAAGAGGCTCCTCCCTATCTCTAAGATCGTTAGGGGTACAAGTACAGGGTTTGTACTGATTAGACTGTAAGCCCATTCCTCTCGGCTCTGTCTCTGGGTTTAGAGCGCCCTTGGTTAAAAGATAATGCTAAACTAAAAACCTGAGGACTTTAAAGCTTACCACCCCCTAGCTGGACAGTCCTGCCAACCAACTTGTCCACAGAACGTGAATTGCACAGGGCTCTTGGAATTAACACTAGGTAGGGAGTAGCCCGTCGAGACTGTACGAATCTGTAGGGAAACAGCAGTATCGATTCACAAGTAACGTGACCGCATTACCTTGCGCACATCTCGGTTAATTTTGAATACTAATCCGGGGACCATGGATACGAACACAACAGGTGGTATCAATGGCACGCGACTTAAGGTTCGTTCATACCTAGTCCTGCTGAGCATGACTCCTCCTTATGTACAATTATCATAAGGCCATGAGAATGAAAGTTTTAGATTTGCGTCCGGACATTTTTCAAAAGGCATGTGGCTTTATTTCATTATTCATTATGTACATTTTATTGGTTGACTTGCGAGTTCACGGGTTTCCAGCCAGAGCTGACAGATCAATCACATCAAGAAATGTGTCATGTTCAGAGACTGCATGCATGTAGTCTATTGTTAGTGCGTAATTGTACCCTTTTCCAGCTGTTTGATGATTTAAAACTTGTTTTTATGTGATGTAAAGCATCTTTTAAGCAAATAATGAATTTTTAAAAAATAATGAAAATTTTCGGCGGCATGTTTCGGCACATGCGGGCGGCGGACGCAAATCTAAAACTTTCATTCCCATGGCCTAATGCCATTAACTTAATCAATGGAGGAGTCATGCCAAAATACTGTGTAACTGATATGACAAAATTTTTGTCTCGCATTCTCCAATAATTTTCACGCTTCATGCGAATAAATATTACCTGAATCTACCTTGAAAGTAATCCTTAGAGTGTTATCAACAACAGGATAGTCATAAATATCTTCATCAACTTTTTATGAAGTGATATTTAATGAAATTTCAAGACTTGTACTTAAGATTCTGACCAGTGACTAAGTCCTGATTTTGTATTGCCAGGTGCTTAATCAAAGCTAGCTTGTATTTAAAATTGGATATTACTGGTGCTAAAGGAAGAAGAGTGTTTAGCGAAAGCACCGGTGTTATATGAAAATTGGAGGTGACATGTTGTCAGTGGTCGAAATTTGAAGGCTACACAAAAATGTCATAGCTGATACACATAATGTTTTGGGACTTCACATATAGACTGTTAAAGGCATACTGTTAAAGAAATGTCATGTGAAGTCCCAATTATTGGGACTACGTTCATACCTTGCTGCACTGTGCAGTGCAGTGCCGATATATCGATCACTTGCTGCAGCAACTCAACGTATTCCCGCTGCAGCTGCAGTTAAAATAAATTTAACTCAGTTGCAGTACCGCAATGCAGTATAGGGCCCTTGCACGGAAGGTAAATTATATTGAATGGACTTTTGTTTGCCCTCCAGATCATCCAAGGATGCGAAGAATACAATACATGCACCTGGTTCACCTGAACATTTCAGCTATTTCTACAGGTGATTCCTTTATATTCTCTGCATGCTTGGGTTGTTCTGGAGGCAGGTCTGGCCAAGATAACCTCTTGATCTGCCATGCAAGCGCCCTATACTATACTGGACAGAGACCGAATTCGAGCACTGCAACTTACCGCAACGCACATTGCAGTGTAGTATGTACGAACCTTTCTAGGTCTCATTTATCGATTACGGGACCACAGCTAATTGAATAGCTTTGACAGTGCATGAATTGTGCAGAATACAGTTTTCACTTTCGTGCTTTGTGATATCATTTATGTGTACATACATTGTTTCTAGAGTACCTAGAGTGCCCAAGTATGGAAAATAAACAAGGGAGTGTTTCCGTAGCCGTATACGGCTACCTAACCCCGGGGTTCCGTAGCCGTATACGGCTATATAACCAAAACATGCTTTGTGGTTAGGTAGCCGTATACGGGCTCTGAGCGTATGCACAGTTGAACCGGTTATATAGCCGGACAGAGTCATGCGTGACGAACGATCCATGGCATACTTCGTGTACAAACGTGGAGAATTTATGGAACGACCAAGCAAATCGCTCCGCGAAGAAAGCAAAATCCGTGATATAACGCAAGTAAACATTAATAAGGTGTGATCATTATAACATTGAAGTTATGAATTTGTCTTTTATTTCTTTAGGAATAGGATCACACAGAGTGCGGACTTCTCAACAATTTGGAAAGTATAGAAGTTTAAAATGCCATAAGAAAGTTTCAATAGTACTTTTGTAAAGGCCAAAACAAAACGAAATAACACAAGCATTGTTTCGGGGGAAAGTTTGACTGTTACATTTGTTAGCATCTCGCAATTGTTTTAAAATTGAAAAGGCCTGTCAAAATAACATTCACATATCACTCAGTCATGCCTGTTCCAAATCGATGTATATATATCGTTTCCGTCTTGTTGTCAACAATTGGTTAAGTAGCAGAGTACGCTTTCGCTTAAACAAATTTGGACTTCGGTAGCATGCGAAAATTACATATTGGCTAAATGGCTAGGCTAGATAAAATGACTACTTTGCTTGATGCAATTCTTTATAAGTATGGCCGTAAAGATCAGTAGGTTACCGACGTAAAACATCTCACATCACTTAATGTTAAATCCATCCTAACTATATTCCTGTAGTGTTTTTTGCCTCAGCTCTAAAGACATATTTCTCTTCGAGCCCGCCCAATTTGTGGTTTTTTTCACAACCACAGGAATATCCGACATTTACCGAAATGTTTCCCAAATTCAAATTGCTTTCAAAATAAGGGTTGATATTCATTAACAGTATTTTTCAGATAAAATCCCTTCTACTGATTGGTTAGTATGACATGCATCAAGCGCCCATCGATTCACCACTCATTGACACTCGATTGATATGCAAATTAGAAAGCTAGCAGTAACAACACCGCATTGTTTTTTCAGTGATACCATGTCTTCAAGCAACACTTTGTAATTCTACAAATACAGTGCAAGTCAAATTCTTTGCACGAAAGAGTTAGGGTAAAGTTCTTTCAACAATTTCATTGAATATTCACATAGTTTTTCGTAAGAGGAAAACTTGCAGGATTTTGAAAGTCGAATGCTCAAGACCAAAAAAAAAGGAAAACAAAAACAACCTTGACAACTCGTTCCCCGGCTTGCGCCCTCCTTGAAATATTGTTTTATTAGTACGATGTCCTTAAGGATGATGCGTACGGCTACCGAAACACTCCCGGCTATTTTAACCGTATAACGGCTACCCCGAACCCTGGGGTTTCTAGGTCGCCGTATACGGCTACCGAAAACACGTCAAGATAAACAATACAATAAAAAAAAAAGACGGGGAAGGAGAAGCTGAAAATCAAATTGTCCTTGTGATTTTCTTCGCTCTGTTTTTGTTTGTTTGTTTGTGGTTGGTTGGTTTTAGTATTTCCTTTCCCTTATTAGGATGGGCTGAACCATTCTGGAAATAAATAGGTAGGTACAGCTCGCTGCGCCCAGTTAAAAAGCTTCCGTCAGGGGGAAAATTCTCTCCCCTCCCAGGTTGTCAGACCACCCTCGAGCGGAAAACAGTAACCATTTCTCAGTGTAATTTTTCCAAAAATAGGTCCGACTAGTGCATCACCACCATGTGTACCGTCGACCTAAGTGTGTGTGACCTTTGACCACAGACTTGTTTCTTGCCCAGGTCAGTAGTTTCTACCCAATTACCCTCAATATTTGTGAAAAATTTTACCACTGTCACCCAAAGACACTTATTTTCGGGGAGAAACAATAAATCTCACCCAAGACAACCATTTTGGAACATTTGCATTCTTGGTCAATCGGAAAAACCATATGTTGGGTTAATTTGGCTATATCCACCCAAAGGCCCCTATGTTTTTTCAGTCCTACTCCTCTGTCACGAATGCCCTTGGGTTTGGATGAGGAAAGCACTTGCCTAACACCTATCCATTCATAGGTGAGTGCCCCACCCGGTATCAGTCCATATGTCAAAGGATAACAAATGCAAAGACAGGCAGATCTGTTTTAGTAATAAAGATATCTGAGGATTTCGATACGAGCAATGATTAAATTGTCTTCATCAAGCTTAATTTAAGATGCATGAGACGCAGGTTAATGAAATGCGAATAAAAATACACATTAGAATGGAGGGTCTTTATTATTTGAGCTGACAAAACTATCAAAATAAAAATGAGTTTGTACCGTATATAGTAATATGAGCAATAAATGTACACGACAAGGGTTTTCCGATATTGAATTGATAATAAATTAATCTTCTTTTATCGTTGTACAAGAACACGTGGTTCTCAAATAGATCCAGTCAGAGTGGGTACAACGACGGGCTGCTCACTCTGAATTCCGCAAGTCCTTGTTTGTGCATTGTTGCTCCAGCGTGGGCAGACCAAATGGTGTTCCATTGTCTGTGGTGCTGTCAAAACCACAGGTAGTTATCATGATCTTGCTTCCAGATGGGTCATTCCATCAGGTTAGGACTTAAAGTGGCATGGCTCTGTATCATCAAAAAGTATGCACATACTTTGTACAGTTATTGCCCCGACCGAACAAGTTTGGACCGGGGGAGGGGACTAGAAATGAGCGTTGTCGTTCGTCCGCTGTAGACAAAAAATGTTACCAATGTTGTTTGTATACCATTTATATGGAGTTCTGTAAGGGTGAAAATGATGTAACTTGGTGCCGAAAGAAGCCCGCGGTTGGTGAGATTTCTCAACCTAATTAGATTAGTTGTGGCCGTGAAATATGCTAATTTTAAGTATCTTATTTATAAATTTATGAGATTTCCTGCAGACCTGTTTACAAGTTTTCGGGAGTTCATGTCAGGCGTATAAGGATGGAAACTGGTGGGAGGTGGAAGGAAGCAGGACTGAGTTCTTGACCATGATTAGATTTGGACGTATTTCGGGCAAATGTGAGGTATTGCAAATGAGCTAATTATCAGCGTATATTCTATATTTTGAAAAGGTTAACATTGGATAACTCAAAATTCCTGCGCTGCATTAATAGGCCTTTATGGGGCACATCTCTTTTACATTGAAGTATGTGATAATATGAGGTGGCTTAGGATGAAAATGAGCTGAATTAAATATGCGTAATTGCTGTATCTCTGAAACGGTTACTCGGATAGGCAAAATTCCTTGCTACATGGAATACTATTGCATCTGGGAGGGTGTGTTGAGGGGGTTCGGGCGAGGGTGTTATCGCAGGTGTGAGGTGGTGGGGAGGGGTTGGGTTTGGGGAGGTGGTGGGGTGTGGGGGAGGGGGTTGGGTGTTGGGGGGGTGTTGGGTGTTTGGAGAGGGAGTGGGGTGGTGGGGGGGAGAGGGGAGGGGTGGGGTGTTGAGGGGTGTTTTGGAGGGTGGTGATTGGAGGGGTGTTGGGGAGGGGTTGGGTATTGCGGGGAAACTGGGGAGTTGGGGATGGGGGTGGGGTGTTGCATGGTTGTTGCATGGTGTTGGGGAGGGTGGGAAATGTTGCGGGGTGTGGGGAGGGGGAGAGGGAGTGTTGCGGTAGGTGAGGGATGAGGGTGTTGGGGAGGGGAGTGGGGGGATGGGCGGGTTGGCGGTGGTTGTTGGGAAAGGGAGGTGGTTATACGGGTATTGGGGTAGGGGTGTTGAGAGGTTGTTGGGGGGTGGGGTGGTGCAGGGGTGTTGGGGAGAGAGTGGGGTGTTTGGGGAGTTGTGGGTGTAGGGGAGGGCGTGGGGTTTTTGCCGGGGTGTGGGGAGGGGGTGGGTGTCAGAGGGTGGAGTTGTTGGAGTGTTGCGGGGTCTGGGGAGGTGGGGTTTGTAGGGTGTGAAGTTGCCATTATCACATGTTAGTGATGAAACATTCGGCGGCGACATATTTTACGCATCCGTAAATACGAGTTCGCCTTGTTTTCATGTAAGATTGCACCTTTGGGTGTGCAAGGAAATGGACAAAGTTTGAGACATACGCATGTGTATTGTCCGAGGTATGATAGAAAACTGCCTGTGGGATGTTGATATGAAGTTCACTAAATTCTCATTTTGTTCAATTACAATATGCAATGAATTAAAATTAATTTGTTGTTTGTACTAATGAAAGAGTATGAAACAGGTACTAAAGCCAAAGTTTAATTGTTGAAGTTTGTAACCAAATAAAGTGAAATGGGTAGATTTGGTTCATTTTTGATGGTGTCCGGTTAGTCCACAATTTTTAAATTAAAGGGTTTTGCATTTGGTTCTTGTTTCTGTATGTGTGGGGATATACAACCCCTACAAGAGTTTACATGGTGCAGGTTTGTGTGCCTGAAGCCCTTATAAGTATTGTGTAATTATTGGTCATTCCCTGAAAATTGTGACAAATTTAATGTAAATATTTATGTCACACCACTTTTTTGCACACAATATTTTGGTACAGGTGACAAAATAATGCATAATTCATACAAATAACTAAATGTATATGTTTAAGGACACGATACTGAAACAAGAAAAAACTTAAAGCGTTCCATGTGGCCCGATCGCTAATAGCTCGTCCCCAGAGAGCCAGATTTTACCGGAACTGGTGTCCACTTTGGTTATCAGAGAAAAGCTACTATTTTTCTTCATTGACCTGTAAAATCGTAGGGCCAAAGGATGTTTGTTTGGAGTAATGGAGCGAATAATGTACCCCACATTGGGTCGACTCGAATATTAATTTTAAACAGCTCTTGGGGCTTACGAAATCACGTTTTTTTGCTCTACATGAAAACGCATTGAATATCGGCGCGAAACTTTACAGGTGGGGTTGTTGGGTGAAGGACAATCTTCAAGATGAAAACTTTGCATATCCTTAAATCGGACCATCCCCCTTTAAGTTGTGAATAAATAATAACATTACCACATATACAATCAAGAACGTGAAAATGGAACCCAAATGTCAATAAGGCAGACATGAACATAGACGACATTGTCAAAACAGCAAATTGAGGCAATATTTGCCTTTATTTGTCACAAATTAAACAAATTCGTCTTTGTGTTCTGGTGACTTATATGCCCTTCTCAGTAGTACATCCAAAGTTCCTTCTGCCAAAGTTCATACATAAATGTCTAAAAACTTTTGAATTTGTGAAATTCAGACTTAAACAAAGACACCGTTGTCTAAGTCCATCAAAACAGTGCTGTTTTCTATCATATCTCGGACAAGAAAGGGTGCGTATGTCTACAAACTTGTCAAATTCTTACACACCCAAAGAGTGCATCGTACATGAAATAAATGTATCTAAAGTAGTGATACTTTGATGATCAGAGCCTGTCACACCTTTGAGTCCTAACCTGATTGGAATGACTCAGATAGCCCAATTCTGCAAGGAGGGCAATTTCTGGTTCTCAATCTGTTCGGGCATCGCCATTCAGCCATGAGGGTCAGCTCAGTGTGGGAGTCGCTGTCCCAGGTCAATACCGATGTACTTGGTTGATGGCCAGTCTTTCTTTCCACAAGGCGATCTCTTACCTCTCCTTAGAGACTGTTTTCAAGAGGTTGGACTGGCTTAAGAACCTCTATCTGGATTTTAAGTTGCGGGGGGTGGCCAAGCAGGATCTGTCCAGAACATATGGGTGCTTGACCATTGGATAGTGGCAGCTTACGCTTTGCATGCTCGCACGCTACGACGGATGTCTGGTCGAGCAATTCCTGATAGGATGTACAAGTTTTCCGTCGGTTGATGGACGGAGGCATCCGTGATAAGCCGTGCAGGAGGCATGTTAATGGGATCACGCTTCTTGGCATGGGTTGATCTTTCCCATACAGGGCAGGATACTCTGCACATGAGTAGCACAGGGCAGTGCCGTCGACTTAGGGTATATAGGGCGAGTAACATCCTTGTGCCAGTGAGTTTGTTCAAGATTGTTGTGCCAGTGAACATACTTTACTCGTCGTATATCCTAGGAATTGGTGTCTATAAGATGAGAGTGCGGTCCAATGTAACTCATAGGTAGACAAGATTATCACAGTGCTCCAGCGGTGTTACAGACCAGGTAACGTTAAGCTGACGCTTGGCTTCACGTGCGTAGATGGAAAAGCACACACCTGTGTCTAGATGGATTTGCACGTAGGTGGGGTTTCCTAATAATTAAAGGAATGAGTTCATCCAAAAGCTTTGGAGAGTCTCTCTTCAAACAATGTGAGTCGGAATCTTGTCGGCTTAATTCCGATCTGCATAAATAAAACGCTAATAATAATAATAATACATTATAGAGTTTCAATAAAAATGCAGTCATGAATGAAGTCAATAAAGCTATAAAACGAGAAATCGTTGATTGGGAGGCCAAACACGCCTGAGCCAAACACACAATGTGCGTGAGATACAACCCCAGGTGGTAGGTCAACAGCCCTCATTCACAGGGCCCATTTTAGAAATCCTGCGCTAAAAAATTAAGCGTCGCATGATGGTCTGGCAAAGTCTGTCTCTACTCACATACGGCACGTTGAGAGACAGTGCGAGTATACCAGAACAAATGGTTTGAATGTTTTGTGCGCGGAGGAGTGTTCCCCGACTCGCGGGGAGATTGGAGGGACGTTTTCCTACAGATTAGGAGGGTCCAGGGATTTGGGTTGAAGAGTCTAGTGTAATTTCAGTTAGCCTTAGCGGTTTTCATCACGTGGACGCAGAGGCAGGGTTAGTACTGATGCAGACAAAGCTGTAGGACACTATTCGATATGGTCTGTACGGTGAACTAGTCGGGGAGCTGGGGTAGTATCTTTAAATGTTGGAACGTATTATTTAACTGTATATAGTCTATGTTAGTCCCAGCAAGTCCCCCCACCCGCCCCCCACCCCCCCCCACCCCCCCCCCCCCCCCCCCCGCCCCCCCCCGAAAAAAAATAACCCCCCCCCCCACCCCCCCCCCCCACCCAAAAAAAATACCCCCCCCCCCCCCACCCACCCCCCCGCCCCCCGCCCGTGGAGGAATCTTGTCCGCCTGAAAAGTTAGGATTTACATAGCGCCATATACGTATATTAAAATTTTAATATATGCTTCCCCAAAAAATATATGTGTCCCCCCCTTTTCCCCCCAGAAAAAAAAAGCTTGTTACGCCATGGTCCCAGGGGTTTAACGCAGTTGTTAGATGATGTTTAAGACATGCGGAGTGTTTGTTAGAGGACTGTTACCACAAGGCGATTTGGTGCACATATTGATAATTTAAGAAATTAAAAAAAAAAAAAAAATGTTTTCTGTTTTTTTTAATGGATTGAATTTCAAAGCGCTAGTAGTATGTGTGTGTGCCCCCATAAGGACCCTCTATTTTCAGGCTCTTTTTCAATCACGCTTACCCTATGTATTGTAGGACTACTCAGTTTCAGAGACCCAAATTTTCCTGTCCATAGCCATATTACCAAATTTTTCTTCAAAAATACTTCAAAGTGAGCTGGGGAAAGATTGATTGGCGTAAATCACAGCATTTTCCAAAATGTTGGAAAAACCTAGCATTATTTCGTAACTAGAGGTCCAGTCCAATGTTAACGTCGGCCATACACATGTATGTACGAGGACCTCCAGGTATGATATCGGAAATGGCCTCGAGTCGTATTGATATCGATTTTGACATTTGCCATTGCAGAGCAGATTATTTGATGTGCCATAGTGTGCCAAATCAACTGTAGTATGGAAGAAAGAAGTGCATAACAAGGCCAGTCTCGGTTAAAGTGGTTCTAGTTTGGTCTCCAAAATGACGAAATATCAACATTAAGGAATTCTGAAAATCTGAAACATAGGAAACTTTACTATTCTCAGAACAAGGAAAACAAGGCATGGGTGATCTTTAAAAATAGATCCGATTTTTAGTATATGACTAACGTTAAACTTAGAGTAACGACTGTTGGTAACTTGTAACGTTATCTGTCGGAACGTATATCTGTCGGGCCTTTATATCTTAGTCGTGCTGTTCTTGTGATGACAAAGTACGTGCTTCACCGACTTACTTAGTTTCTTTACGTATAGAATCAGGTATACATCATACTAATGCATGGTGTAGTATTCGACTTTGTATCACGCCGGTTTATTTCAAGGAGGTAGCAGGAGGGAGGTAAAGTATCTGTCGCATATAAACGATGAAACAGGACGGGATAGTCTTTTCAGTACTAGGGGGAGGTTATGTTGAAACCAGATTTTTATGCAAAACGAGGTATAATATAACATTGACATCTTCTCGAGTTATCACATAGTTGCAAAATAGGGATCAGGAATTTTAGCAATTTGTATCCATTTTGTTATCGAAATTATGGGTAACGTATCTGTCTGCTATATTGGCGACATGCTTAGAGAACTCTGCGAAACTTTAATAATCACAGATATGTATATGTTTAACCTTAAAAATTAGTGCATAATAGAGGATGATAAAAAGGCAATGCAATCTGTGCTCTTGTGTAAACAAGCAGGGGACACATGTAAGAACGGATTTGGGCTGGCGGACATGGCGAAAGCAAGAATTATGTCTTAGCCTTATTGCTGATACTTTTCATCGTTACAACACTCTAGTCCTGATCATTTGAAAACATAACTCCTATAGTATAATTTATATTCATAAACATTTCATTTTACAGGCCAAACACAAGCTTTAAACTGTGCATGACTTTGAGCGACACTAAGAAAAAAACAACTTTTTGACACAACCTTATCGGAGAATGGACCACAAGGCATTTCAAGATTGGAATAATTTATGCAATAATTGAGTTTGCCTATAAGAGTGCGAGCCAAGCAGCAAAATGCTTCCACGCTTATGTCACACTCATCTAAATAATTGCTTGTTGAAAATGTGCCCAAGTACACCCGTCATTCGTGTACTGTCAGCACCAAGTCAGACTGCTATGAATAGTTTGATTGTCATTACAAAAAAAAAAAAAAAAAAAAAAAAAAAAAAAAAAAAAAAAAACTATATTAACAAATTTTAATATATGCTTTCCCCAAAAAAATATATGTGCCCCCCCTTTTCCCCCCAGAAAAAAAAGCTTGTTACGCCACTGGTCCCAGGGGTTTAACGCAGTTAAGAGATGTTTAAGCCAGCGAGTGTGTAGAGCGACTGTTAACCACAAAATGCGCCATTTGGTGCACATATTATAATTTAAGACAATAAGTTGCGCATCTGTTTTCTGTTTTTTTTAATGCATTGATTCTCACATTGCTAGGTAGTATGTGTGTGTGCCGCCCATAAGACCCTCTATTTTCAGGCTCTTTTTCAATTCCAGTTACCCATATTGTAGGACTACTTCAGTTTCAGAGACCCAAATTTTCATGTCCAAAGCCATATTCTACCAAATTTTCTTCAAAATACTTCAAAAGTAGCTGGAAATTGAGGTAAATCACAGCTTATTTTCCAAAATGTTGGGAAAACCTAGCATTATTTCGTAACTAGAGGTCCAGTCCAATGTTAACGTCGGCCATATAACATGTATGTAGAGACCTCCAGTTATGATTATCGGAAATGGCCTCAGTCGTATTGATTATCGATTGTGACATTTGCCATTTGCAGAGCAGATTATTTGATGTGCCATAGTGTGCCAAATTCAACTGTAGTATGGAAGAAATCAGTTGCATACAAGGGCCATTCTCCGTTAAAGTGTTCAAGTTTGGTCTCCAAAATGACGAAATATCAACATTAAGGAATTCCTGAAAAATCATTGAAAATCGTAAACTTTAATATTCTCAGAACACGGAACAATGCATGGGTGATCTTAAAAATATATCCGATTTTTAGTATATTGCCTAACGTTAACACTTAAGTAACGTATCTGTTGTAACTTGTAACGTATCTGTCGTAACGTATCTGTCGGGCCTTTTTCTTAGTCGTGCTGTTCTTGATGAAAGTACGTGCTTCACCGACTTAGTCTCTATACGTTATCAGGTATTACATTCATACTAATGCATGGTGTGGTATTCGACTTTATGTATCACGCCGTATTTCAAGAGCGTAGCAGGAGGGAGGTAACGTATCTGTCGCGGTATAAACGTAACAGGAGGGATTTCTTTCATTACTAGGGCTGTTATGTTGAAACCAGATTTTTATGCAAAACATGTATAATATAACATTGACATCTTCTCGATTTATCACATATTGCAACATAGGTATTCAGTTATTTTTAGCAATTTGTATCCATTTTGTATCGAATTATGGTAACGTGTCGGTCTGCAATATTGGCGACATGCTCTCAGAGAACTCTTGCGAAACTTTAATAATCCAATATTATCATGTTTTAAACTTAACAATTAGTGCATAATAGAGGCTGATAAAAATGCAATGCAATCTGTGCTCTTGTGTAACAAGCAGGGACACATTTAAAGAACGGATTTGGGCTGGCGACATGCGAAAGGCAAGAATTATGCATCTTTAGCCTTATTGCTTGATACTTTCTCATCGGGTTACAACATCTAGTCCAGATCATTTTGAAAACATAACTCCTAAGTATAATTTATATTCATAAACATTCATTCTTACAGGCCAAAAACAAGCTTTAAACTGTGCATGACTGTGAGCGACACTAAAAACGACTTTTTGAACACTTTATCGGAGAATGGACCACAAGGCATTTCTAAAATTGGAATAATTTGGAATAATTGATTATTGCCTATAAGATGCGAGCCAAGCAGCAAAATGCTTCCATCGCCTAATGTCACACTCATCTAAATAATTGCTTGTTGAAATGTGCCCAAGTACACCCGTCATGGTGTACTGTCAGCCCAAGTCAGACTGCTCTGAATAGTTTGATTTGTCATTACCCAATCTCGCTATTTACAGCGATTTGTTGATATATCGATACAACATGGAGGACTGGACAAAGTACTAAACATTTGGAGCTCTGCAATTTTGGCTGAAATTTCATGTTATACATGTAGAACCTAGCATTAAGTGTAAAACAATGTTATAAAGGTAAAGAATAGTTTGTGTTGGTGTATAGCCAATGCAGCATTAAAATTTGGGATACAATATCACTTTGAATTTAACTCTCCTTAAAAGAGCTTTCTTCTTCAGCAAAATAGTTACGACTATCAGCGGTCACAGCTGTTTGAAAGTCCCATTTATTATGACAAACCAGAATAAAACAAAAAATATCAATGGCGACACACTTTTGACAAAGTATTATTTATACCACTGACTTCACCCTGTGTAATTTTACGAAATTTAATTGCGGGAAAATATGATTTTGCTTAAAATCTCGTAGAATCTAGGGAATGGACATATAGAGGGCACTATAACATACAAATCCTAACCTTTGTAGGCCTATATGGCAAGATTCCCGCAATGGATTTTTCTGATTTTTGCAGAGGTAATAGCTCTTGCATGTCCCTACCTATATCAGTTGTCAAAATTGTGTCGCCACTGCTTAAAATTGCTCTAAAAATAGAAGACGATTTGTATGGGGTCATACAGCTGTGCGATAATGACAATATATCTAGTCATGATCATCAGGACTAGGTCCTAAGTATAGAGTTAAAAACTATGAGTTGTCAACCAATGCATTGCACTGGTTCTCATATAGTCAAGCACAGTGAAGCACACATGTATATTAGTTAAGAATTACAACATGCTAATTCAATTGATAAAACAACATTGAGTTCTGAAAATGACCAACTCTGCTTGCTGAAAAACATGCAGATTTCAGCTCTTCTTTGGACCCCAGCTTTGATGACTCAAGATCAGCCCTTGGAACAGTTTGTAATGTAGACCTTTTTAAGTAAAATATCTGTATCATCCTCGGTGTGTATTCTCTTTTGTAGATGGTATTTAATGGTACATCAGCGTACCTTGAACATTTACTCTTCAAGACCTGGATAGTGGATGGATGGCTGCCATGTAGGAATAGCACAGATAGTAACAACCATGTCTGTAGATACTGGTGGCAAAGTAAGTGTCATTCAAAGTGTAGTGATGAATCTTGTTTTAGGGTCAGTGAATTGTATTTCAATCACATCTGATTTTTTTTCCATTTTTGTGTCGCCTGTCCTAAGGCAGGAAGACACATAGGGATCACTTTGTCCACTGTTGTTGTCTGTTGTAGTTGATGTCTGTTGTTGTTGATGTCTGTTGTGAAAAAGGGTTAACATTTGCTTGTAATATCCTCATACTTTGATGGATTTAAACCAAACTTGGGTCACAGGTGCAACATGGCATCCCCCACTTGTTGATGAGATCAAAGGTCACATGCTAAGGTCAAAGGTCATGTGAGGTCAAGTTGTAAAATAGGCTGAAAATGTAAAATTGACCTCAATTGAAAAGTTGAAGCTCAGTTGGAAGTTGGAACCAAACTTGAATCATAGGTGTAACATGGGATCCCTCATTTGTTGATGAGGTCAAAGGTCACATACCAAGGTCAAAGGTCATGTGAGGTCAAGTTGTAAAATAGGCTGAAAATGTAAAATTGACCTCATTTGAAAAGTTGAAGTTCAATTGGAACCAAACTTGAATCATAGGTGCAACCATTGATCCTTCATTTGTTGATGAGATCAAAGGTCACATATCAAGGTCAAAGGTCATGTTAGGCCTATCATTCACTAACCGCGACTGCAGGCGACACAAGCGGTCCGAGGACCGATGTATTTTTGTGTACATAGTTTAGATGATTCAGTTGCATATTCTTTAGGTAAAAGTCTGGGATACACAAAATATCATTTTCTATGCAGTATATCTATAGTGTGATTTTTAGGTATTCCGATACAATTGGAAAGACCTTATGTCGCATGATTCGTGTGTCTGTTTGTTTGTCTGGCAGTCTGTGTGTGACAAACATACACGTTTTGGTTGACACTTTTTCAACTTACTAACTTTTTAGTGCAGTGATTGATCAAGTTCATAGTTATGCTTATAAATTGAGACAAGGGGTCTTATGTGGGGTAACAGATGAGGTCAGAGGTCATTCAGGGGTCACTTAGCCCTAACATAACCGATTACCACAGGATACCACACATGGCAATTCTGTGGTAAATTGTGGTAATTGGATGTTCAACACATCAGCCATCAGTCACTGTAGTATTCTGTGGTACTGAGTTGTTTAACTGTGCACATCAGTTGTGGTACCTTGTGGTAATTGGTAGTGTACCATCGTAGGGCCTGTGGTAATGTGTGGTATGTGAATGGTGTTAGGGCTAGGGTCAATATAGTGCTCTAGTATACACCTTTTTGTTGGCACTTTTTAACAACTGAGCTTTAAAAGTGCAGTGATGGATCAAGTTCATACTTGGTATGCTTATTCCCCGGGGGGGAAAAACATGTACACGAGCCCGGGTAACCACCCGACTTACAAGGGTTCCGGCGGTGACCCTATATGAATGAAATGGTACCCTATCTGAGACAAGATCTGTTCAAATCGATACCCTATCCAAGACCAGACTTATTCAAATAGACACCCTATCCGAGACCCGGGGCCAAGCAATATTACCATTGGAATTTTAAACTGGGATTTTACACTCAAATTTGAGCTATTTTATGGACTTTTTATTCTGTTTTGAGCATGATATCGACACAAAAATCATCATTGTAACAGATTCATGCTGATTTTATACTCTACCTGAAACTGAAAAGTATATTTGATACCCTATGTGAGACTGACAGAGACAGGTTGAATTTGATACCCTATATTGCAAGTCTCGAGACCTGCCCAGCCTCCCAGGTCTCGCGTTTTTTGTAACGCGGGTGGTTACCCAACCAGAGTACCCAGTTACCCCCAGGGGCTTATTCATTGAGACAAGGGTCTTATGCGGGGTAACAGATGGAAAGGTCAAAGGTCATTCAGGGGTCACTTAGGGTCCTTATATTTCTCCCTTATTCTCTTTGGGACCGCTGCCCCTATTATTTTATTTGTGTCACTCTGTAGGCAGCCAAAGTAGTAATCCTAGACATTAAATTTGCATATTGACTAGTTTTGGCATGATGTAGCTTTGCCTATTTGCATAGTTTCCTTTGGGTCAGATCAAACAAACAAACACACACTTCATTAAAACTTTCTCTTCATTAAAAGCACTACTCACTATTCAGGTCATTTCATGAAGTGTTGGTCTTTTACTGGAAAAAATTACCAAACCTATATATGACGAATTGTTCTGATCAAGATTGTCCTAAGTTAAAGGTGTGGGACCTGATCATGTGGAAGCATATCACCAAAAACATCTGAATACAAATTTTGAGTGAAATCTGTCACCAGCTATTTGGTGCGCAGTGATGTATACCCATCCTAGTGGCTACTCTGCAGTTGCCCAATAGATGGAAAGAAGGTAGATGTGGTGTGGACAGTCCCATATACTTTATATCTACTTTGCAGTTGCTGCGCTGCTGTGTGGATAGTATGAAATTGAGGGCGCTATATACATTCATCATACTCTTGTTTAGAAATGTTTGTGTCATCTGCAAGAATTGCAGAAGGCACATCTGGGATTACTCTGGTCGTATGTGTGGGTGTCTGTGGTCAAAATGTTAACCCTTAATATTGCATGCCGTATGACTTCCGTAAGGGCTACAATGATGTAACTTGTTGGAAAGGAGGGGGCAGGGTGGGGTGACATGTTGGTGACCTCAGGTGACCTCATGTGACCTTTGGTCGGTCAAAATGTGAACCCTTAATATATTGCATGCGGTATAAGTTCCGTAAGGGCTACAATGATGTAACTTGGTGGAGAGAGGGCGGGTGGGGTGACATGCTAGTGACCTCATGACCTATGTGACCTTTGGCCCTATTCACAAACCGCAACGGCAGACGACACTCCCGGTCCGGGGACTACGATGTATTTTTGAATTATTTGTGAGGAAATTCCATTATAAAATGTGAATCGTGCATCATCGGTGCAACGGTGCAGACTGAGACTATGGTTTATTATTCTCAGTTGGGCTGCTGGATGTATGCTATAATATCTCTGTGACAAAATAGCTAGCCTGTGAGTGTACATCCAGTGGGTGGGAAATCTGTGTATACTCGATAGTAGGTATATGTACACATAGTTACTATCATGAACAATCTGGCTGTGATGGTAATCTTTTTGAACTAAAGCATTCACATGTAACACATTATGGGATGGTCTTGACCATCATAATTTTTCACATTGACTATACTCTTATTTTTTAACTGTTCTTGTTTTCTAGGTATGATATTGGCCATTGTAGCCATTTTTCTGTTAGGATTTGCCACAGAAGCATTGAGTGTGCTGAGAGTGAAGCTGTACAAGCTGCAGAGGTTAAACCCACTGAAGAGAGCACTGGAGTCCTCCAGGTCTAGTTCTGATCCAATCAATCATGAGGAGACACCTTTATCGTCGTCATCCACGTCGCTACTCGCTCCTCTAAGAATACCAAGTAGTGTAGCTAAGATCAAAATGAGACGGTAATGCTCAGTGTTGTAATGACTGGACCTTAATAACTTGACCAAATATTTGACTGTCAGACATCTTTTGAAGTCCCTGTATTCCTGAGGATACTTTTTCTATTTGAGAAATTGGGATACAAAGCAGCATTTAAAAGTGTCCCAAAATGTAATTTACAAAATTAAAAAAATGCATTTTGCAAAGCATTTCTCCATTTAATTCTGAGACATTCTTTTGTACCTTATCCAACTCTTGGGCTAGGTTTATCTGACCAGTAACTTGACCTATCGAACAAGTGGTGAGTGAATTGACCTATCCAACAAGTAACTTAACCTATCCAACAAGCGACTTGACCTATCCAACCAGTGACTTGACCTAGATCCAACCAGCGACTTGACCTAGATCCAACCAGCGACTTGACCTAGATCCAACCAGCGACTTGACCTAGATCCAACCAGACCTAGATCCAACCAGCGACTTGACCTATCCAACCAGCGGCTTGACCTATCCAACCAGCGGTTTGACCTAGTTCCAACCAGCGACTTGACCTAGATCCAACCAGCGACTTGACCTAGATCCAACCAGCGACTTGACCTATCCAACCAGCAACTTGACCTATCCAACCAGCAACTTGACCTATCCAACCAGCGACTTGACCTATCCAACCAGCGACTTGACATTGGTAGACCATACCAGTGAGGTGGAGATCCCATCATGATGCATGATTTGTGTTGTATGCGAGATTTTTGATTTTATGCTATTCTTTTGTTTGATCAATCCATAAGCAGAATTCCACATTCCAACTACCATCACACACCTTGCGCATGGCATCTAAGCCAGCCTACTATGTTGCTACTTGCCCCTGACCCCTAATACCCTGTGAGGCTGTGTGAGCCATCCAGGATGGAGGAGTCATTTCCTGTTCAGGGCATTTCCAAATCAAACATTGCCTCATTCCCTAAAACAATGACAGGTAAGTAAAATTCCTGGACCCATGCTTTGAATAAAGTAACCTTACTTAGTTGCATGTGATCGTGATGTGACTTGACTTGACCGATCTAGTTCAATAGTGGATTCAGGGTAGGGGGAGACCTGAAATACTCTTCACTGTATGCCTGTTAAATGGACTGACCGAAGTGATTACCAGTGGGCTCACAATCCCAAGACCCTCCCTGTCGCGTGCCAGGATCTGCTTACTGGAGTTCGAATGCTAGTAATGCTATCCTCTCTACAAATATGTTATAACAAATATTGACTGCTATGAGAGCATGGTTGAACCTATAGGCCCAAGTGATCTTGAAACCATACTATGCCCCCGAGGCGTAAGCCGAGGGGTATAGTATTCAAGTTCACCGAGGGCGTATAGGTTCAACGATGCTCCGAATAAAAAGTCAATATTTGTTTATATACCGTATATAAGATTCTTTCATCTGATTGGTTAAGAACCTTCTAAGCTAGGATGCTAACACACGCCTATATCATGTGTAGCCATGGCATGCATGCATGGGTTAACATTTTTGGTGTAACTACTAATTCCAAAACTTGTCAATAATTAGCAATCAACCTTTTCTTGTATTGAGGCGTGATGGTGGAGTCCAAAACGGATCCCCGTGAATCGACTTCTTGCCATTTTTGTCGTCAAGATTGGTACAACTCGCGAATTCGCAACCTTTACCACACGGCCTTGCATAATGCCGTCATCGATTTCAAATTATAATCCTCGAAATCTTCCCAGTGGGTATTTTATACCTGCCGTTTGGTATCAATCCCGATGAGCTGCATCTCTGATTCCCTTCACATCTTCATCTACAAGCTCCACCAAGGCATGAATCATGTGAAGACTGATCAACTGATGCGATTCAGCCATTTCCTTGCTCACATTACGAGTAAACAAAATGTGATGGTCTGCTTATATTCACCTCTTACCCACTTCAATAATGTACACCCATAATACGGATGATAGATCGTACGACAGTCTTTTACACTGGGAAGTCGTTCTCCGCCGGGCTAGTTTATGAACTGTGCCCGCTCTTCCCATGGCATGTTTTTTTTGGTTCAATTCTTGAAGCTAGTTGAATTTATGCCTCCACTGTTTAACCATCATCAGATGACAGGGGTCTATATATGAGGTATATAAAACAAAATGACTCAACTCGCGTTTGATCTAAACCCCTAGAAATAGACCGGAGAAACCAGAACGCCGCCGCCATCTTGGCCAGCTATGGGCAATATTTGGGGTCTCGTTTATGCTCGGGAAGGGATTCGTAAACTTCGGTAGATGTGCGCATTTTTTTTTCACTAACGATCGTTGCGCCTATATATAGACGCAACCAAAGAATACGCGGTCTTTGCGTCGAACAACTGAAGAGCGACCGGCGCGCGACACTACACAAACCCAACTAACTTTGGCAATTGTAGAGCTCGGATTGCCGAAGGGGGCAGAGATTTAGAGGATACGAATTTGTCTCAATTGTAATTGTCTGTTCGAGAAACACCTGCCGAGAACGTTTCGGAGGGTTATTGGACAAACAAGTAAAAAGGGAAAACATGTTTGAACTTGATTGCAATGATCGTTTTGTATTTTTGCCTATGCAAGTATGAAAAGAAAGAAACGGGGGATAAGGTCATTGATTTAAAGATTTATTCTTCTTGCTACTTATTCAAGAAAATACCCATAAGATTTTATATTGAAAATAGGAAACGGGTAAACGATCACAGGTGATCGTTTTGTAGGTAAATATGAAAAGGAAAACAATCACTATATTTTTCTTTTCTTTTCTTGCGTTATAGCAAGGAGAACTCGTGTTTGTTTTTTTCATACAACAACAACAACAACCAACATACATAAATCACGTTCGGGAGCGCGGGGCTTGTCATGACATACGCGATTAGAGAAGACGCAAAGGTTGCGTTTCAATGATACGCCCACCAGAACCGCTCAAAATAAACGCGTCTTACATTCGTCGTTTTCCGCGTGCACCCGACACGACCACGAAGACCCTCAATTTTTCCCCATGTGTGACAGAGCCGTTGTACAGGAAGAATACGGCCGTCCGGTTCTCCGGTCATTATCTATGCCTAAACCACATCCTAAAGCAAGACTTAATTAAGATCAGTCTAAAAACCTAACACCGTAAAACTTATTACTTAAATTTTCAAGATTTAAGGGGCGGGGGTTTCCATGTGATTTTATTACATGTTTTCTCCCCTTGCATGATGGTAAGTCACAAAAAAGTGATTCCAATGTTGAGCTTAACATTGCTCAAGTGATTTGGATATTAGAATCAAAACCTGCATTATAGTGGCCCATGAGGATGACTTTTTGAGATGAGGTTGACAACTTTTGTCCCCGCCTAACGAGTTCGGAACGGGTACTATGAAATGACAGCGTCCGCCGTTCCGTCCTTTCGTCCGTCCTTTCGTCCCGTCCGTCTGTGACAAAATTTTAACCCATTTGTATACCATTGATCTGAGTCCTAAGGTCGACATATTGTACTTGTTGGAAAGAAGCGGGTTGACGAATCTCTCCCTGATTAGATTGTGGCCGTAAATATGCTAATTAAGTATCTAATTTGCATAATTTATGAGAATTTTCCTGTCAAGGCCTGTTTTACAAGTTTTCTGTAGTTCCAGCAGCGTATAATGATGTAACTTGGTGGATGGAAGCGGACTGAAGAGTTCTTGACCTATTAAACAGTTTTGGCGTATTCGGGCATATTGAGTATGCAAATGAGCTAATTAATATGCAAACACAGCGAATTTGCTATAATTTTAACTGTAAACATTGGATACTCAAAATTCCCTCGCTGCATAATAGGCCTATCATGGGGCACATCTTTTGTGTCATTTGAAAGTATGTGATATTGTGGGCTATGTATGCAATGAGCTAATTAATTAAATATGCGTAATTGCTGTTCTCTGAAACGGTGGCTCGGATATGCCAAATTCCATGTCACTAACATGAGACTACTATGCTATGGGGAGGGGGTGAGGTGTTGGGAGGGTGTGGGGTGTTGGGGAGGGATTAGGTGTTTGGGAGGGGGTTTTGTTTGTTGGGAGGGAGTGGGGTGTTGGGGAAGGGGTGTTGGGGAGGGGGGGTGTTTGCGGGGTTTGGAGAGGGGGTTTGGTATTGCGGGGTGGTTGGGAAGGTGGTTGGGTAATTGGCGTGTGTTGGGGGGGTGGGGTGTTGCATGTGTGTTGGGTAGGAGGGTGGGGTGTTTGCGGGGTGTTGGGGATTGGGTTGAGAGTGTTGCATGATGTTTGCGACGATGATGGTGTTGCGGGGGTGTTGGGGAGGGAATGGCGGTTGCGGGTGGTTGGGGAAAGGTGAGGCGTGTTATATGGTATTGGGGTAGGGTTGGGGTATTGAGGGGTGTTTCAGGAGGGGGTGTTGGGGATGAGGTGGGGTGTTGGTATGAGTGTGTGTTTTTTGAGGGAGTTGTGTGTTTTTGGGGAGGCGTTGGTTTTGTGGGTTTTGGGTAGGTGTTGGCTTGTTGCGGTGTTTTGGGATTGTTTATTTTTTTGTAGTTGCATTATTACATGTTAGTGATCGCAACATTCGGCGGGAATATTTTACGCATCGTGTAAATACAGTTCACCCTTGTTGTTTATGCTATCCAAATGAAAGCTTTTTCACCCTGAAAGACTATTAGTGATCCACCCAACGGTAAAAAAATTTTGAAAAATGATTAGTTTAAAAGTGGAAGGTAAGACCTGAAGAATTCTCCAAGTTATTTTCCTACTGAAAACTTATCAGAAAAGAAAGAACACACGAATTCAAAGTCGGATCTTTTTGTCTTATAACTTGAGATAAAACTTAAGATACCTATACTTGTTTTACAGACATGCACAAATCTCATTTTTTTTTTTGATGAGTTTTTTCATCTTGCTGATTGAAAAATCACTGATAGTGCCTTTAATATTTACTAGGGTTAATAGACACTGTACAAGTGGTCGTTTTTTAGGGGGGGTGGGGGGGGGGGTTGTGGTGGGGGAAAAGGTTCTGAGCAGTTTCAAAAAGCCAAGGACTACATTATGACATGATGTAAATGTCACATCACTATTTTATTTTTTTCAATTCAACCAAGGGTGATTTTGCCTTACCACACATTTTTTTTGTGGACACCCTGTATAAAGAATAATTGTCCCCGCACGAACGAAGTCGGAGGGGACGATAAACTGGGATCGTCCAGTATGTCCGTTTTCCGTTGATGTCTGTATGTCCGTGATAAAAATGTTACCCCCACATGGAACATTTGGGTCCTATCTTTTTTTTATGGGATGAGCTAGAGTAGCCAAAACTTTGGTATATTGGAGGAGGGGATACCCCCCTACGCACAATTGTTAATAAATTCCCCCAGGGTCCTCCCCTGGGTCGGTCAGGGGGTAGGGGAAAAAAGGTCAAGGGACACAAAAAAAAGAAAAAGCTCAAATTGACTGAAATCAACCTTGTGTACAATTTATCTGGAGTTCTAAGGGCTCGATGATGTAACTTGGGGAAGAAAGAAAAGGCCGGTTGATAGTTTCAAAACTGAATTAGAGTTTAGGTTGTTAAAAATATGTATATTAGTAAGGATCTATTTGCATAATTTATGACATTTTTCCCACAAGGCTGTGTACAAGTTTCTGGAGTTCTGTAAGGCGTATAAGGGTTAGATTTGTGTTATATAATGATTTACACTTGGTGGAAGGAAGCGGCTGAGGAGTTCTCGACCTGATTAGATTGGGGCGAGTTGTTTTTAGTTCGGTGGTTACCGGGGAATTTTTTGGGTTGCCAGCCTGTTTACATTTCTTGGAAAAGGTGAAAATTACGTAAATTAATGGGTTTGCGCCGCTTTCCAGACAGACGTATGGGTCCCAAAATAACAAAAGGTGGTTACATGATTTTTTCAAAAATTAGTGTTGCCAAGTTGAAGTAAATTATCAAATAGTTTTACTCAAATTTAGTGAATTTTCAGGGGATTTCTTCATGATGAATTTCAAGATTTCTTGAGTCATTTAGGCCCTACTGGGAACCCTTTCTTTTTCAGTTATTTTTGCGCGAGAGAGAGTTGAGTAGTGACTGCCAAAAATTAAGGGTGGACTGGTTGCGTTTAGTTGTCACTTATGATCGCGATATTCGGCGGAGACATATTTTACGTATCGGGTAAATACGAGTTCGCTTGTTTATATCATTTAGAGAGCCTATACCAATGATTATGGATCAGTAGTGCCCTATTAACAATTTACACCAGCAAATATTTTTCAAATCACTTGTTCATATCGATTGTATTTCTCTATTTTCATGGTTCAGATTCCACATTGCACAGTAGTGTCTCTATATGGTTTACAGAATTGCTGGGGATCTTCTCATGTTGGCGTTAAATGAGCTTCAATATGTACATATTTCTTGCTGTTGTCCTTGGCCTAGGAGTTGGCTATTTCTTCTTAGCCCCCACTAGGCATCCAAAGGCACTAGATGCATCAATAGAGGACTCACATGCCCATGGAAGTAGACACGGAGAAGGGCGAGGGACTTGGAGTCAGAGTGCAAGTGGCAGCCATGGTTACTCATATGGAACTTTGTGAGAAGCAATTGGATGTTATGCAGCGAGATTTACATTGGGTTGTTTGCATGTAGACTGTGCATGGTGGCACCTTCCATTATTCCATTTGTAAAATGGGAAAAAAGGTTCACTAATGAAGTTTTTACTTGTTTTGTCTTGCCATATGGAAAATGTTATTTTGAGGGGTGTAGTGATACAAATATGCAACTCTCTGCAAAAATTAGAGCTTAGATTTGGTAACAAAATAACAGAAAAATTTGGGCTTTCCATTAAAAATGTAACTCCATCCCTATTAGCGGCTTAGGCCCAAGTGCTCAGAGATACACCGATGTGAATGGGAGATTTTCAAAATAGGACAAATGGAGTTATCTTTGTATCACTGACCCTTCAATTTCTTTCTCTGCAAAGCTACATACACTTTAGTACAGGAATAGAGGAGAGAAAATGCTAATAATGAGAGCCAAAGAAATGTTTTGTATCAAAAAAAGTTTAAATGTGAATGAATATTAAAAAACAATGCATCAGTATTGTTTAATGAATGTAAGTTGCAGTTTAACACTTAAGTGACCAAGGGGTTTTCACTCCCATTGGTGCCCAAGGGGGGGGGGGTTCCATTGGGTTAAAGCAATGATGGTACATTTTTATCTCCCTGGCTTGAAAACCAGAAGGGGGATTTTGTGAAAGCATGCACGTCCATATGTTCCAGGTTGGTTAGGTTTTGGTTAGCTTTTCAAACCAAGGTTAAAGTTTCGTTTTTTATGTCTCCTTTGAAAACTTGAAGTCCGATTGAAACCATTGTTATGTTTGTATGGATCCAAGTGTGGGAAATTATCGGATCCAAAACACTGATAAAATTGGATGCTTTTTGCCCAATATTTATATAATATTGGATGGCTGAGGTTGATAACAGAAAATATCGCCCAATCCTAGATCAAATATCGGGCGAGTCAAAGACGAGCCTGATATTTTCTTGGCGAGGGCGATATTTTCTGTTATCAACCGAAAAAGTCATCCATTATAATTATTATTATGCAAGAAGAAGCTGACTTGACAAAAAAGCTTTAAAATGGCTTCAACACTAATAAAGAGTATTTGCTTGACGAGTTGCCCAATATTTTTGCGTATTGTGCAGTGTTGGGCGGTACTCGCTACTCGCACTGCAGTATTGCACACCAGATGCATAATAATTATTGGTCTTGCTTGGAGTTTTAAAATATCGGGCTCGACTGCGTCTCCCCCAACATTTTTGCAAATCATAGCTCGACCAATAAATATGGGCTCAATCAATCCAATTTTATACCAGAATTGGGGTTAAAAGGAGAACCTGTACTAAGAATAATTTATATAATATACGCTATAAAATAATTGTTGAACACATATCGAGTAGTTTCATGGAGAAACAGAATTATATTAGCCATAAAAATGAATTAAAAAGATTTTGTCTGACCATGCGCTATTTGAAATTTGCGCTAGTGCATATGGGATATGTATACGTGGTATGTGATACGGACGGCACAGTAGCGTCATACACCTGCATCAGTGACACTTTCATAATGTGTACTTCCTATGGCATGCATGACGCAAACGTGCCGGCCGTATCGCATAACACGTTATACACTAGCGCGGTTTTTAAATAGCGCATGGTCAGACTAGATGGTTTGAAGTCATTTTTATGGTTAAAATCATTTTGTTTTTCGATGAAACCACTATATGTGGTCAACAATTATTTTATGGAATATATTTTATAATATTATTCATTGTACGGGTTCTCCTTTAAGGTGCAATAGGGGTTCTTTTTATGTGGATGTCAAAGGTCATGGACCAAGGTCAAAGGTCATATGAGGTCATGTTCCATACTGCCATCTTGCCAGGGAGATCATGCAAGTTTATTTTATATTTTTTGAAGAGCGCTCCCAATTTTCAAAAATGTTGAGATTTTTGTACAGGTGCATTGGTAATTGGCTAGTTAATTATACCAGTGTATGGTAAAGCTCAAACTTCTCTATGTGTCACATAAGAAGGAATTTAGTAACAAGAATAATTAATATCGGATCCCGATAATAATTCAACGGCTGCTGAAAATGTCATTGCAGTATGAAATGGCGCCATGTACTTGTCAACGCTCATCTATTAGCTGTTCTGTTGGTTCACGCCAGTCAAGTTAGGATCATTTTCATATGATTGTGCTATGACAAAACAGAAATTTCATTTGCCATTGAATTAGGATCAGGGATCCCTGAATCTAATTACAAAATCCCTTTTATGATGCATGCACAATTTAAAGCATTACCGTTCACACGATCAGTTTACTAGACAATTACCAACACAACTGTGCATAAATCTGATAAATTTGAAAATTGTGCTTTTATTGCTATAACTCGGCCTTTTTTCATCCTTTTGCCCTTACCAGCAGGACATTTTGACTGTGATAGGGAATGTGTTTGAAACTGACCTAGAACTTGCCCATTAAACTGACTCTGCTGGCTACACCAGAAACAGGATGTGTGCACTGGACACCACTTTACATGTATATCCCAGATTGTAGGTTTCAAAATTGACTAATGTCAAATGAGTCCATTTGTCTTTCTTCTTTCTAGTACTACCAACAACTAAAAAAATACCCAGGACAAGGCCAAATATTGGACAACCTCAGTAGTGGATCCACGTAACATGATATTCCCTCAACCCTGATGTGACTTTTTGAATCTGCTGCTGAAACCGAAGTAATGTTGAGGGAGTTGTAGTATGGTGTTACTATTAGCTGGTTTCATTTCCTGTTTTCTATATTTTGTTTGGTTTCAATTGGTTGACAGGAAAAAGCATGTTTCAAAGCCATAACAGGAAATTTTTGTGAGGTTTTATTTTCACAATTAACTTCAGAGCAGCAAATTTAAAACCCCACAAAATGGTTGTTTACCCACAGGGTTGATTACATACCTGTTTGAAAAAAAAATAACCCCCAAAAGTGATCAAAACTGTAAAAATCTTGAAAAAAAATTAATGCTGGTAATTTTTTTTGTATGCAGTAGCATTAACGACCTTAGTTAAGATTGCATTATATACATTATTGACTGCTCCTGAAGGAAATGGTGCAAAATACCCTACCCACTTACTGGAGACCATGAGCCTACTATTGTCCTGAATATAGAGCAGTCAATATTTGTTTTATATAACATACAAAAAATGTGATGTAGTATATCAAAACCAGACTGACTTGGGCAAGAGATGGAATTTGAGTTCGTTGTAAAATATCAAAACATTTTCGCTTTGCATTGCTTTTTGTTTCATATCAAATGATCATTGCTAATTGAAGTTATGGAATTTTGAAATATGACTTTCCAGAATGTTCAAAATGAGAAAAAGCCCATAAAATAGAGAAAATAATAAAGAATATAAAGGAATATAAAAGTTTCGAATTTTACTTTCAAATTTTCACTGCATATTTTTAGCATAGCTAGGCTTACAAATTTGTAAATAAACCTCAATTTTGACAAAAAACTCTTCACCTCATTTTGGCCTCTTTTTCCATTTAGAACCTTGCCCAATTCTGCCTGGTTCTGATATACCATGTCACAAATGTTCTTCAGCACCAACCATTCTAATAAATTGAACTGCAATCAGATAATTTATCTGCCAGTCATAGTGCAGTTATGTCCACAGCAAAAAGGCCACGACCTGTTGATCACTCATCCAGATCATTATGACATCAATCTATTCACAACTTTGACCTTATGCAAAGTGCTTTCCACACCATAGGCCATCACCCAATCAATGATCAATAATGTGCTATGGATGACTGATTACCCACTCACTGAGTACATGAACACTGTACTTTTTGGGCTGTGTTGGGCCTATAGGAAGGGTTTTTTTGACAAGGCAGGTCGCATTTTTCTAATTGACACCTGCCAATCAAATTTGGACACCAATTAGAATATAACTGTATCCATGTCTATAGCCGGTACGAACATGCTGCGATGAATAGTTTTCGATATACAGCGCCTTGAACAACCCACTCTCTGCGTCTGCCAACACAATCAAATTTTGCCATAGTAATAACATGGCAAACTTAGGAGTAGTCTGCTTTATTACTTCTCAAAAATATGCCCTGGTCGCACACTTTTATAGCTCCTTTTGGATTGAATTTCACATATGTTTTAACTTATAATATTTTCCAAAATATATGCTGGTACGAACAAATTTGGTCAAATACTTTTCCCGTAGCAAAGTAAAATAGCGCATGCTCTATCTGTTAACTGTATGGCTCATGCAAGAGGTCACGGGCCAATTGAGTGCAGTGTGTGGACGGTGTATAGGGAAAAGGGACAATAAGTGCAAGATGTGTGTGTAGGTAGTGGCACTGAAGTAGTAGTCAGGAGGAATTGTGGGCACAGGGTGGAAATGGAGTACAGACTTTTTCTATTGATCGATTTTTGTCAATGATGACCTAAGCTAATAATTTCTGGAGGGCGTGCA
>JAMKCH010027403.1:0-19673 GCA_023653785.1 Ophioderma brevispina | reverse complement strand
AAGTGCCCTCCTTGAAATAAAAAATTGACAAATCTGGAGAATTTTGATGGGGAAATCATGCAAAATCAAGAATTTTAGACCCTATTTACCCTCCAATCACAACGACCCCCCCCCCCCCCCACCCCCCCGACGACCAGGTGACTTCCCCCCGACGGGAGCTTCTGCCATGAACACTGGCATACTGCCACTGAACTGAGATGGACAGCAGGACGTGACCCTCCAACAGGGTGAGAGTCCTTGGTATTTTTTCAGTTGGGAACCAATTGCATTGCATGGTGCATTTTTAAACTACACACACCATGAAATTCTGATTACATCTCAATAGAAAAGCTGGTGACCTTAGGAAATGAACAGAATACAGTTTTGATTTTATCGTCTTTTAAAGCAGTAGTGGTGTAAAATCTGCTAAGATTTGTAAGTATTTTCCCATATTTTCCAAAAACGCCCAAATACAGCCCTAATGGCAATTACCCTTATATAAATGCATTACGTCATTTCGGTATCACGGATCACGTCTTCACAGTGCAATAGTGTATTACACTATACTGCTCAAGTATGATGTACTAACAAATAGTGTCGAATGCCGAATTCTGTAGTTTAAACATGGTAGTGCAACGTAAGAAGAGAATGAAGATGAGAACGTTGTTGGTACTTGTTACTGTATTGCCCCTAATAGTATGCTTATTGCATTTTTATAATTCTTATAATATCTTCGAATCGCCTGGTCAGAGTGTGGACCGACCACCTGAGGTTCCGCTGCCGTGCCCCGGCTCCGGTGAGGTCATCGACTGAGTTCGCTGCCGGGGCCCTGTCACGTGAACAGTTCCTCTGCCGTGGCTCCTTCCATGGTTCATTACGGCCCTTGTCAAAACAATTCATCCCGCAGAAGATTCCCGTAGTTTGCTGAAAAAATTGGGTGATGGAGCGGCCGATACCTATTGCATGAGAAGTACGCGCTTACCCGGTGTCTGATCGCAGCCCCATATCGGTCCTTTGTGGTTAAAAATTATGATGCAGCGAATGGAAAGTCCCTATGGCGCAGGGCAGGGGCCACGGCAAGGATCTCAAGTGGCGGGCAGCGGCAGCAAGCGGATTTGCGGTTTCAAAAGTTAAAGGTCCAGAAGTTCAAAATCTTAAGGGGTTGAATTGGGAGTCTGTCAGGCAGGTCGACACCTCCTGAAAAAAAAATTTTTATATGTCGGAATGCTTGTTTTCCACATCAACACACTTTCATAATCAACTTCCCTCCCCTGCCAATCTGAAAAAAGGGTATGTTTTCTTAAGCCTGAAATTGCGATGTATGCGTTTAGGGAATGTAGTACTCACATTTAATGCGATATCAAAATCATTCAAAATACTTAAAATCGGAAGTGAAGCAAAGCAAAGATAATAAAAGGGTATAATATTAAAGCCACTATCAGTCAGTTTTTTCCAAATTCAAAAGTCCATTTCAATTGCTTGTGTAGGCATATCAAAAACCTATATCATCACGTTTCTTTGTTGAAAACAGAACTTAGGTTGTAGGCGACTGTTTCTGGGCCTTTAAAAAAACGGATTCCCGACTTTAGTATAAAAAATCATAATATCTTGACAAATACGGCGGGATAAGCTAGGCACTTACAGGGTCGTTACTACAACAATTTCAAGTACAACAGTGCAAAAGAAGGACTTTGACGAAAAAAAGGGGGCCGCGATTTTGTTTACATTGTGAGAATCGCTGATAGTGGCTTTACGCACAATGCATTGTTAATTGTTCGGGTAACCAAAATGGACAAAATAAAATGTTTAGTGGTAGCCAGGGAGCTCCAAAAATAACTTGTTTAGGGTATGTTTTTGAGTCTGTGGAAATACTTGTTTAGGGTGCATTTTTGTAAGTCCATGTTCACCCATCAATCCACCTTAGAAACAAGTGCCCCCCCCCCCCCCCGGGCGGAAGATTTACAATGGCGCCATGACAAACACAAAAAAGCAATCGCCAAAGGTCTGGTACAGTACGTCGAGAGGTAAACCAGAAAAAAATCATCAAGCCTCAGAATCTGAAACTCCATCTGTACAAAGCCTTTGCACAATGAGGGTAACCCATCGAAATCCAGTCCTACCAATGCCAAAGACAGAGCCAACAAAATTCTAAAGAAGGTCAATGACTGGATCTTCCTGACAGGTGAGGAACACAAACAAATAGTGTTCCTTCCAAGAAAATCAATGAGACCAGTAATAAGTAACCAGATAAAACCATATTCTCTTCCAAAACAAAGACGGGATCATCATAGAGCTGACGGTCCTATGGAGGAGAACCTATCCAATGGCATAGGCTGCAAGAATACCAATACCAAGATCTAGTGGCTGACTGTGAAAAGAGAGGATGGGTTACTCTACATTCTACTTGCATAGATGTGGTAGGAAGCAGATGTTTCTGCAATACACAGTAAACAAATGCCGTGCAGCATTGGGCATTCCATAAAGGAAAGGGGAAGGAATGAACCTGGTGAACCATGAGGAACCCTCGAAAATATCTGGTATAAAGTTTAACGGGATGTCTTAAGTTCAAGAAAATCCGAACAAAAACGAGGGATGGAAGATGAACTTTAGTTAGGGAATAGAAGAACACAAAACATTACCCAAAAAGGATGTGGACAACATTGAAATCACTTGGGTAAAGTTCTTCTTCTTGTTATCGTATCCAAACAAGGTTCTCAAAATATGATCCAGACAGAGGTGGAAAATGTCTGGTTGCTTCACTGATTCTGCAAGGTCCTTGTTGTGCACCGTTGCTCCACATTGGGCAGAGCAGAGATGTTCCATCGTATGTGGTGTTGTTCCACAAATCACAGGTAGAGTATGATCTGTTTCCAGGTAGCAACACTTCTACAAGGAAACCTAGATGTCACCAGGATGTCCAGGTTGTACAAGTCGGTATTCCACAAGGCGGGGGACTACTCTTACCAGCTCCTTAGAGACGTTTTCAAGGGGTGCACTTTGATTAAGAAAACTCGCTCTCTCTGATTTAAGGCGGTTAGCAGCTGGTCTCGTCCAGACATAGGGTGCTTCACATAGATACTTACAAGTAGCTCTGCGTGCTCGCCACACTACGACGGATGTCGGTGGAGCAATGCCTGCTAGGATGTATATAATTGTCCATTGGAGGTTGGGGATAAGATATCCTGTGTAGCCGGTCAGGAGGCATTTTACGGCGTCAATCAGGTTGGAGTGGGTGACTTCCCATACAGGAAAAGCATACTCTGCACATGAGTAGCACAGAGTAAGTGCCGTCGATCTTAGCGGTATATGGGCGAGCACCCATATTGTGCCAGCGAGTTTGTTTCAAGATGTTATTGCGTGAACATTACTTTACTCTTGTTTTCTTGATGTGGAGTATAGAAGAGAGAGTGCAGTCAAAGGTAACTCCTTGGTAGACATGATTATCACAGTGCTTTCAATGCGTGTTCAGACCAGGGTGACTTGGAAGCTGACGTTTGGCTTCAGGGGTGCTGTAAAGGAAAGCACACAAAGTGTCTTGAAGGCTGTGAAAGTAGGTGGTTTTCCTCATAATAAGGAGTGAGTTTCACCTAATCTCTCTACGACAACTGCGAAGTCTGCATCTTGTGCGCTAAAGAAGATTCCTGCACTCCTAGGGTGGTCGCTGGTATAGATGTTACCTGAACAAATAACATCCTGTTTGCAAGCAATCTTGGATGAGCTCAGTCTAAGAGACTGGCCTTGGTGAGTTCCGGAATTCTCAGCATCTGTGATTAACAGCGTCATAAGCTTCTGATAAATCGACGAACACGAATCCGGTTACCAAACTCTTTTCGAAACCATCCGATTGTTGAGTTAGGTTGGTAATTGGCTTGTGTTATTTGCCTGGCCGGAAATGCCTGTTGGCATGAAGGGTTATCTGTCACAGGTGCAATGCGGTGGAGCAGAGACGTTGAAAGAGCGTGTAGGTATGGCTGAGGAGTGATATGTCTAATAAACTCTGGGGTTAGATGGATCTTTCCCAGGCTTAGGAGTGCCAGAACATGTGCTTTTCTCCAAATTCGGGGACTGTGGGAAAATAAGGAAGCAATTGTAGAGCCCAAGAAGCCACTCTTTGCTAGCGGGCCGAAGTTTTCAGCTGATCAGTGGAGATGTTGTAAACAAGGCTACTGTTTCTTCTAGCGTGAAGTGACCGGACGAACTCAAGGGTGTGGCCTAACATATTGGGCTGCTTATCCCTGTTCAGCCTACGAGATAGTCAAGTTCAACTTCAAGTTGGTTGTTGTGATTTATGTTTTATGATGAGCCTTTTAGGAGAATGTCGGGTTTCCTCATAGCTGTTGTGGGTCATGCACTACGATATTCGGTAGCTGTTTTGACTCATCCAATTGCATATGCTGCTGTACATTATAATAGTAACCGTACGGACCGGAGTATAGGCCCATGCTCGATTATAATCCTACCCCCAAGTTTTGAAAGAATCTGAAGAATAGTAGAAATCTATTATAAACCCCCATGATGTTTTGCTGGAAGGCAATAGATTACATGCAATATTACAGACAATATAGTATACTTTTTTGTTTTTGGGAGTATCTTGTGATTTTTATTACAAATATTACAGTCTTTGTTGATCACACACCTAATTTGACAGACTAAATTAAAATATCTGATAGTTTAGAATTATGAAGGCTGAATTGCTCATGAGTTTCATGTTAGGGTGGCGATCCCATTATAATCCCAACCCCTAAATTCAAGCTAATTCAGGTTAAAAACAGGTGGGGACTATACTCGATCAGACAGTAATACGACTATGCGCAACTACAGACATTTTGTTGCATAATATGGACATCATTTTTGTTTTTTGTGGAAGCTAAGACGAACCAGATCAATTTTATCATTGACTGCAGTGCGTGTGCAAATGACTTTATTCTCAGATGCCGTGCGCTCGCCGGGCCTGGGCTGGCTTGGGGCTCGGTTATTCCATGTCAAGAAACCTGAGCTTATACGAGAGAAATGGCGGGGAGGGCAGAAGTCTGGTGTTAATGTTTATTTACCGCCTAAACTTGAGCGTTCTGTTGATTAGTAAACAGGAAGTAAGTTAAACAAATATTTTGTATGCTGCATCAAAGTTTACAGGATAACAAGTTTTTTTCTCCATCCTGGGTTTAGATCCCAACAGTTGGCCAAATTTAGTCGTAGTAAACCTTTTTTTTTTTCGACAAGGCTTACTTGTGTATTATTTAAACAGTAGACAAATAACATTGCACTGACAAGTCAAGTATGTGATGGACTAGGATCATGAATTGTTTGTGAGGTGATAAATTCGTATATATACCGGTCTATTACCTCAGATTTTTGTTTATAAAGCTAAATGGGTTAAGTGAAAATTACAACCGCCGGACTGTTTGTCGGCAGTTCAACTTTTTGGGATCGTGAAGTCGCTGGCGTAAGGACACGTACTCGGATTTGTGATCAATGCCACCTCGGAAAACTCGCCCACGAGGGGCTGGCGAGGTCTGGTTCTAACGGATACTCGGATCGATCGGGCGTTTCGCGGATCGGCTTCTTCTAGGAAGTGGTAAAGCGTTTCTGGATTTATGCTAGCCCAACACACAGTCACTTGATTTTTTACCTCGGCCTACAGTTCTTCCAGAGCTTCCTAGCGTTAATTGTGATCCTGAGACTAAACACCGTGTCCAGTGAGAGCACTTCGAGATTTTTACCTCATCTCTCCCTTCTTAAGAAAATCGAAGGATTCCCTCCATTTCGAACAACTTTTTCACACTTACCTTAAACCAGCAAGCAAAGCAAACCATATCACGCTGGGTCACTTCCTCGATCATCTCTGACGGCTTTTAAAGTGAAAGACTCGTCACTGGGCAGTAAACATCGCCATTAACCCGCCTGCTTATGACATTTGAAGTTAGGCAACATCTCGGTTTTCCACTTCGGAGTAAACATTACTGGCATTATGGAAGCAGCAGGATGGAGGATGATACATCGTTCAAGAATGTTTGTATGAAAGAAGTCCTACTAGTTTTTAAAAATTTTTTTTTTTTTTTTTTTAGACCAAAACACCTGTCAGCAAGCAGCAGGAGTAGAGGAGGGATGCTAGGCATTTCCATTGCTCATAAGGTGAGGAATGCCGGTATTAGTTATTACAATTGAGTGTATATTGCTTCGACATAGGAGGTGCTATATGCTATCATGATATATGTATATGGATGTACAATGGGGCAAAATTATTTCAGCTTCCATAGAATTCACATGGAGTGAAACCCCGTAGACAACGGAGACTACGGCTCCACTCCTCCACCTAGGACCAGTGTGGCAGTCATGGCACTAGTTGGATCATTTCGTAATGTATAAAATGGATAAAAATAGAATATACTCACCAAAATTGTGAGATTGTTCTATTTTATAAGATACTTACGAATGATGCAACTAGTAACCCTCATCCAGGGCCTCCCGCAATGGAGCCTTGGGAAGGTACAAAAATGAGCAAAGGAGCATGGATGCCAGTGGCGCCAGTGACGTCATGAATGGGCGTACCGATGCTATCATGGGACTGCTACTAGGCATGTGCGCACCAAAATTTTTAAAGTGGCATAAAAGGGGTGTCTATGGCTGTTTGAGCACAAAAACAACCTGCACTAGTTGGGGATTATTCCGTAGTTATACACAGAGTATAAAATAGAACCAATCTCACAATTTTGGTGAGTATATTACCTGTGATCATTATTTTCAGCCTCGTAATCTAAGTCCCTTACACACTCGCTCAGATTCTGCCAAGCTCCTTGGTATTCCTCATTCCAAAAGAAAGCTGGTGATTGTGCCTTTTCTAGTGCGGGCTCCCTTTGGAACACCTGTGGTCTGATAGCTTATTGCCTTTAAAAGTTCTTAAACGTCACAAATCTATCAATACAAGGTCATCACTTTGACCTCAGGTCAACGAAAACACCTGCCATTTAATTGTCAGCCCGCCGAAATGTTGAGTAACATGGAAATAAATTGCTCATTTCACATTATGTGCTTTTTTATCCCCTGGCTTGAACAGCAGCGGGGGATATTGTGAGGCCGCGCATGTCCGTATGTATGTGTGTTCCAGTTTGGTAGCTTTTCTAACCAAGGTTAGGTTTTGTTTTCCAGGTCTCCTTCGAAAAATTGAAGTCTGATGAAACCAGACTTGGGGTTAAGTGCTTATAGGGGGTCTCTATGAGCATGTGATTCAACGGTCATGGGACCAAGGTCACAGGTCATCTGAGGTCAGTTCCATACTGCCAACTTGCCAGGGGGATGACGCAAGTTTACTTTTTTGGACCCCGTATTTTTTAATTAACCGTGAGCGAGATAGAGGTAGAGTTGGAAAGAGCATGGAGAGATCATGAGGAGAAGGAGTGGGATCAGAAGGAGGAGGCTGATGTGGTGGAAGGGACAGTTGAGAGTGTCAGTCGGGAAAACGTAGTTGAAGGCAATTGGAGAAATGAAAAAGGAAAGTGGGGGACCCCTCAGAGGTGAGTGTTGAGATATTTATTGCGAGTGGAGAGATAGGGATGGTGTGATGGAGTTATGTCAGAGAGTGTTAGATGAGGGAGGAAGGATGCAGGAGAGTGGGCATGAGTGTGGTGGATCCCATTTTTAAAGGGGGTGTGGGTGTGCATAGGGTGTGAAGTTATTCAGCATGAAATGAAAGTGTAAAGAGGGTTCAGAGAATTCATTTGGAGATAGGAAGTGAGAGAGGCAAATTTGATTTTTATGCAGGGAAAGGGAGCGATAGATGCAGTGTTCACTTTGAGGAGGGTGCAGAGGAATTATTTAAGCTAGATATTAGGGTCATTTGGAGCAATCGTGACGTGGAGAGCCAGAGCATCATTTTGAGTGGATTTGTCTTCCATGAGGTTAAGAACAAATTGAGGGGGTGCCCTCGGAAGTGTGGCGGAATCCATATACAGGGGTTAAAATGCAAAATGCTTGGATTGCTAAAAAAGGTAACAAAATGTTCGTCTTGTTACGAGGATTTAAAAAAGATAGTTGTACTACTTACAAATATGTATGGAGAGATTCCACACAAAAATCATCAAAGGCAAAGGTCAGCTTAAAGTTAAATCTTGAAAATAATGCTCCGATTCTAAAAGAATGGGCTCAACTTGTTAATCTTCCTCAGAGGGACTGCAACAAAAACATTTTGCACGTCTAAACATTTTTAAATTCGGAGATCAATAGAGGTTAATGGGGTTGACCTTGTTGTCATTTATCTGATAACAAATACAAATGAGAGTGTCTACTCTTTGAGCTAGACTCCTGTAATGTGCTGTAGGGGGTCTCACACCTTACAGTGATTCCATTATACCTTCCCAACATTGACTATTGCTAGTACCCATTTATGCACTGGTAGAGAGGAATCATTAGGTAAGCGCTGTATTTCGGCAAGAGTCTGAGAACCCACTCTCACAAGATCCCTAAAGATCCATGAGAATTCAGTAGATTTAATATGTAAACTGCTAAAAGTTACAAAAAACTGAATAGAGGATAATACCAAAAGATTGTCGCCAACGCCACCGATAGAAGCCAAATAGAGACTTGTAGCTCTCCACGAATTTCTAACCCCTGCTTACAAGAGGGCGCATACATTGACATCCACAGATTTCTATTTAGAACACTAGAGAGCACACGCCAGATCAAAAGCCGTTAACCAGCTTTTCCGCAGTGCGTCTTATTTAAGCGTGGTGTACCAATTTATTCATATATCATACATTGGCATAGCGTGGTGTACCAATTTATTCATATATTCACGCATTGCATAGAACGTTGTACCGTTTCCAGGACAACAGGTACGGCGCATGCGCGTGCGCGTCCGCGTTTGGAATGGATGACCGTAATGAATATCATAATTTCAAACACGGTTACGGTGGGCGCCTATTCTTCAACACGGGACGTACGGCATCTCGTTTTCTATATCTATGGTGAACTCACAACCTTTGATGTTTGGATCAGTGCTTTCTGCACTGGATCACATGTGCCTGGGTTTATATCGATGGCAATCCTTATGTATGTCCAGAGGGTGTTTTGAATCAATCCCACATGCATTGCAATGTGCCTATACGGTACTGTACAAAACTTCTGTCAGTACTAGGATAAAAAGTGTTCCAAAAAGTTAACTCAGGACATGTCATAATCATGCTAAAAACCCCAAGTTACTATGCTTTGTGGGCGAAAATGAGCATAGGAATCATGATTTTTATGTTTAGAATATTATTTTGGGATCACATGACCCTGTTGGAGGGGAAATTTCCCAAAACTGGGTGGTGCATTGTGGGTTTTGACTCAATACCCCCTCTGGTGCTATGTTCTGGTATCCTTTTGTCGTCTTTATATAAGTTGCCCTTACTATTCCTAATGTGGTACTGTTTCTTTATATGGGTGGCATTACTAATTACCTAATGTATGGTATCTCTGTTGTCTTTATAGAGGTGCAGTTACTATTGAAGGTGTACATACTGATATAGTATGTACTAGCTTGAGACACATTTATAGTCATCACACAGTTTTCAGAATCTAGTAGCGTTGGTACGTACACCATCTACAGACGGTTACAAAAAAAACCATTTTTAAAATTTATAGTCTCACACCAGATATGGCAGCCAAGCCTTATAGCAACTCACCAAAATGAATCAATATCATACATTAACCAAACCAATTTAGACGCTTTGATGTGGGTCGTCAGGGTCATACCTCATCCTGTCTGTTTTTCATATAAAACACTGCAGACATAACCCTTATAGGTGGAGTTGATTCTTCCGCTCCAATGTTTTGAATAAGAAAATGTAGCTTTATAACAATCCAAAAAATCCAGAACTTTTTGGAAATTTTGCTTTTATGTGTTAAAACCAATGATGACGTCAAATTTGGGAGTTCTTGGCCGCCCTCCCACACACGATCAGTAGCTGGGTACATATCATTACAAGAGCCACACATTATATCAACAGAGTATCATAAACTAAGTACAACCAAGGTCTGCATTTAAGAGCATCAAAGTTGGTATATTATAGTAAGTACAAACAGTATTTGAAGGCATGTGGGTAAAAAACCTGTAAGATGATACTGGTTTAAATAAAGTTCTACTACTAAGACTACTACCCCTTATCTGGCAGTTAGTAGTACCACCATCAACCCTACACCAGTGAGTCAGGGGCGGTGCCAGGGTAAAATCAATAGAGGGGGCAAATTAGTGTAGTTGGATCTTGCATTAGCCGTTATCGATTGTATCAGTATCGCCTGTTGGAATTTCACCGGACTTTGCTGACATTCAATATACTCAATGGCAGTATCGTAACCAACAAAATTGAGTATGATTTAAGTGGATAAGTCCTCCTAATATCTCACACGCATGCTAATTGAGTTAGCATGTACATCGTACAGCTATCAAATATAGTATTTTCTGCATCCGGTCACGATCAAGGACCCCAATTGAATTAAGCTTTTGTTTATCAAAGGCTTTTTGGTTATACCTTAGTACTCATTTCCGGTTTGTATATCAATCCCCATTCCCCCCCCCGCTCTGCCGATTGATTCTGCTCTATGTTTTTACAATGATTTATATGTATATATTTTTGCTTTTAATGTCATGTGTGCAATAGTTTGATGTATATCTTTGATTAGTACTGAATAAAGAATGAACACCGTACATGCATGAGCACGCCCAAAAGTGTGCTTCAATAGCAATGGAAAGTTCAAACGAAACCTGCAGTGTCTTGCATAGCAGTGGAAAATTCAAAGAAACACTGCGTGTGCTTGCATAGCTTGGAAATTCAAAGAAACCCTGCATGTGCTAGTTGCAATAGCAGGGAAATTCAAAGAAACCACTGCAGTGTACTTGCAATAGTAGTGGAAATTCAAAAAACCACGCCATGTGCTTGCAATGCAGGGAAATTCAAGGGGAACACACGGCATGTGCTTGCAATAGCAGTGGAAATTCAAAGAAACACACTGGCAGTGTGCTTGCATATCAGTGGAAATGCAAAGAAACCACTGCAGTGTGCTTGCAATAGCAGTGGAAATTCAAAGAAACCACTGCAGTGTGCTTGCAATAGCAGTGGAAATTCAAAGAAACGCTGCAGTGTACTTGCATAGTATTGGACATTCAAAGAAACCCTGCTGTGTGGTCTTGCAATAGAAGTGAATTTCAAAGAAACAACTCAGTGTACTTGCAATAGCAGTGGAAATTCAAAGAAACACACTGCAGTGTGCTAGTGCAATACAGTGGAATATTCAAAGAACCCACATGCAGTGTATTGCAATAAGCAGTGAATTCAAAGACACTGCAGTGTGCTTGCAATAGCAGTGGAAATTCAAAGGGAACACACTGCAGTGTGCTTGCAATAGCAGTGGAAATTCAAGAAAAAGAAACCACACTGCAGTGGATTCAATAGCAGTGGAAATTCAAAGAAACACTGCAGTGTGCTTGGAAAGAGCAGTGGAAAAATTCACAGGGCGGCAAAAACACTTAGTATATGCCAAGTGAACTAAAGACGGAATGTCATTTTCCAAAATAACACAAAAATAGGAGTTTTACATGTTTTGCTATAGATTTGCAAACCCCACACCTTCTCTTGAAATATCTTAAATGAGGTCGTCCTTGGTGTAGATATTTCAGACTAAAGAACAGGATAAACGCTTTGTACCAGTCTGTTAAAGCAATATTAGCACTCAGGGATCAGATATTAATTATTCTAGTTCCAAAATTCCTTCGTTGCGACACCTAGACATTGTAGAGCGTACACATTACAGGTATAGTTTACTAGACAGTTACCAATGCAACCGTGTAAAAATCTCGAAAATTTTTTGAAAAATTGGGGGCGCTCTTCAAAAAAATGTGCTAATATTGCTAAAGGCAAAATGCAAGTCTAATATAATCTACGCTTCAAATATATAAATTACATTTTGGTTTCAAATGAATGTCTTTCAATTCAAAAAATGACACTATTATTGAAACAAAGTAAAACATTTAGCATATATTCCGTATGATATTGCGCCCTTTGATTCAGTTCACGACCGAAAATATAATCTTGATGGTATATAGTACATAGTGTGTCTTGGAATAGTAGCCAGATGAATGACATAACCAAACGTCAGCACATATCTGTCAGAATCCGCCCCAGTTTATCGATCGTTACTGCTTTTCTACTTGACACACTATGTAATCCGATTTTCTGACCCAGGAGTCGTACCTTAGACCTTCCTTAGACACCCGTTTTTATCTATTGAATTTCAAGTCATACAACGTCCCACTGACGCAGCAATGTCACCAATGCCGAGCAATGTCATGTGAATCATGGACAAACTTTTATTAGTTAATTCTGCAATAAGGCAATCTATATTGCAGTAGATTTCTATTTCTTTTCAGACTGCAAAGACATCTTTTTAAAAAACTTAATTAAAACTAGGCGGTTAGTAACTTTAAAGACCCACTGGCCAATTAAAAAATAGTGCGCCCTCAAGAATATTCAAAATCGATTAGGTTTTGCATGGTTGCAAGCTTTTATATACAAAAAGGCCTCACCGAAAATGATTAAGACCAAATCAGCTTCCTTATGGGTATATACAGAACGTTTTATAATTTAACGGTCGCCGACGACGTTTTAATTCAGAGACAACGAAAAATGGCTTTTAACACAGAACCCGCACAATCCGTATGCATGTTTCTCCCGCTACCTGCACACGTTTGACCCGGTCTATTACCTTTGTGGTTTTAATATACAGTGAGTTACGAGTCAAAAATATGCATGTAATCTACACATTTGTTGATTAAAGAATGCGAAAACTTAAAAGTTGGGCCTACAAATTACCTATCAAATGTCCGTATATGTTTGGGGTTCTGTTATTTTGTGGGTAAAATTATCTCTTTCTTCCAATGGCCTAGGACTATCATTTGAGAGCAAATTGAAGAAAGTATATATTTTGTGCAAATGTGCCAGTGCCGCCTTGGAGAAGATTCATGCCGGCTACATTCAGTGCAGTATTAAACAGTAACTTATAACTTATAATCAATAACTATAGAGAGTAATACAGTATATGCAAATTGTAATAAATTCTAATCAATATTTAGGTTGCAGTTACTCGAGATGAGACCTCCCTGAAGACAAAATCATCATATTTCACATCAAAGTACTCCTAGGAAAGGATGGGGGGTTCCATGTGTTCATTTTTTTACTCAAGTGCATTTGATGAATCTGTACAGCAGTTATCGTATCTAGGGGCCTGCAGCAAACCTCTGAAATTATGTAAAAACAGGTTGCTAACTTCTGAGTCCAACATGGTCAATTATGTGGACCTTTCAGCAACCACGTTGCCTTTCTCAACAGGTCTTAGATGCGATGCTTCTCTTCTTTGGGTCCAAAACACTGTGGGTCTCAAATGTAATTCAGCCAGAGATGGTTACTGCGTCTGGCTGCTTCACTGAATTCACAGGTCCTTGTTTGTGCATTGTTGGGCCAGCCAGTGGGCAGACCAGATGGTGTTCAATGTATGTGGTGCTGTCACAACCACAGGTAGTATCCTGATCTGCTCCAGATAGCCCCACTTCTGCCAAGGAAACTTAGATCGAGACAGCCCTGGCCCCCAATACACTGAGGCACCGCCACTCCGCCCACGAGGAGCAGCCCCAGCGGGAGACGCCCCACCAGGGCCAACAACGATAGATGTCAATCGGCGATGGCAAACCACCCTCCACAAGGCGACTCCCCCCACCCCCCCAGAGACGGCACCCAAGGCGGACCCGCTCCAAGAAATCCCCCCCAGATCTATAAGGCGGCCGGCAGCAGGCATTCCGTCCAAGACATAGGGTGCTTCACATCGGACAACCTGGCAGCCACGCCCCCGCATGCCCAACCACGCCACGACGGATGCGGCGGAGTAACTCCCGCCAGGATGCACAAAGTCCCCCGCCGGTGCCGGAAGGGAGGCACCCCGCACGACAAGCCGGGCAGGAGGCATCCAACGCTGGACCAAGCCTCCCGGACATGGGCCGACCTTTCCCACACAGGGCAGGCACACTCCGCACACGAGTACCACAGGGCAAGTGCCGTCGACCTTAGGGCAAGTGGGCGAGCACCCCACCCGGTGCCAGTGGCGGCCGCTCAAGATTCACTGCGTGAAAACACTTCACTCCTCGCCCTCTCCTGGGGTCCATAGCGAGAGTGCGGTCCAAGGCGACTCCCAGGCGCAGGGTCACCACAGCCGCCCCAGGGGAGGCCCCAGACCAGGCAACTCCAAGCCGACGTCCGGCTCCACGGCTACGCAGGATGGAAGCACACACCTGTGTCACAGATGGACCCGAACGCAGGTGGCCTTCCTCACAACACGGAGGAGTCCATCCAAAGCCCTGGAGAGTCTCTCTCAACAAAGCAAAGTCGGCATCTGTGCCCAATCCAAGGACCGCCTGCATAACAAAACGACGGCTCCCGCACGACCAGGTGGCGTTGGCATACAGTTGAACAGGACGAGGTGCAAGCACCAACTCCCTTGTGTAGGACCATTCTTGAGCCTACCCATAGGCTCTTCTTCGCCTCCCAGCCGAACAAAGAAAACATCCCGTCAGCCAGCCAATACACGGACAAAGCCCATCCAAGGGACGTCCCTGGCAACCTCCAGGATCCCACGGAGCAGCATCCGTGACAAACAGCTTCGACACGCTGGCCGAGATTTTTGGGGGGGGGGGGGGGGGGAGGGGGGGGGGGGGGATCGCGAACACCGCCCCGGCCACAACACCCCTCGCGAAAACCATCCCCAAGCGCGAGCCGTGAGTACTGGCCCGCTGTGTGAACCCGCCCGTCCGGAAACCTGCCCGTTCCGGCATGAGCGCTCGTCCACCACAGGTGCAATACTACCGGCAGGAGACATTCAAATAGCCCGTCAGTCAGGCTAAGTAGCGACACAGTCGCATCTCCCGGGACCGGATGGATCCCTCCCTGCTCCAGGAGCCATAACATGTGCTTCCTCCAGATCCCTGGGAACCCACGGGAAACAAGGAGCAATTGTAGGCCTCAAGAAGCCACTCCTTTGCCACCGGGCCAATCCCCCAGCCGCCCAGCAAATGCCGTCAAGGCCCACTGCCCCTCCTCAAAATATCTGAAGCCTAGCAATACCGGATTCCATTCGTCCATGCCGAGGGGGCGAGCGAAACCAGGGCCACCACCAACCTCCCAGTCGCTGATCCCCCTGGGCCTCCAGCTGCACTGCCATTAAAGCAGTCGTGGGCAACCTGGTCTGGCGTGACATTTGGCTGCCGGGAGGCCCCTGGATCCCCCCGTAGCTTTCGGATGTAACCATGCTTCCCCGCTGTCATGGGTCATCGGATGCGATGCGAGTCCCTGATGCTTTACTTCATCCTGGCCTGAACTCAGGAGTGACTACTAGCTTTCACGCAGTTTTAAACGTCGAAGTGCAGTAATCGGCACTGTAATCACAGCTACAAAGCGGCGCGCGAGAATGCTCACGATCGCCTGCACGAAGCCTCTGAACATCACTCCTTAGTTCATGGCCCTATAATATAATTATATTAAAAAAAAAAAAAAAAAAAAAAAAAAAAAAAAAACACATTAAAAATATGAATTAATATACCATGGGGGCCCATGTGGTACAGCGATCACCTCTCGGCTCGTAGCATACGGTTGTGGGTTCGAGCCCCGCTCTCGCCTTGTGTTGTGCACTTTGGCAAGCACTTAAACTCGCTTGCCTCTCTCCAGCGGCCCCCAGGGGTATGAATGGGTACCGCATATGCTGGGAATGCACACATACTCTGTGTGGGAGGAGTGGCGAACCCCCCACACACTTATATGAGGTAGTCTGGCCCAAACGCAATGACGAAGAGAGGGGTCACTCCGCCTGCGGCGCACCATTTGCAATATACAACATAAGGAAAACTAGCAATCCAAGATAACCATGTTTAAACACAGAAATAAGTTAAAATGTTTTCAGAACCGTTTAAGACCCGGTGAAGGTGCCTCTCAATATTAACAGGAAGCTTGTTCCACAGCATAGGACCAATTACGTTAAATGGAACGGTCGCCAAATCTACGATTGGTACGAGGGATAACAAGCCGTGTAACATAAGAAGAAGAACGTAGCTTCGTCTTGTACTATCGGATACTATCCAACACCTTATACATCAGTAAGGTTGGATAGACCTGTCCATGAAGAGATGATAAAATACACAATGATTTTGGAATTCGATCCATTCCTTAAGAGGCACCCCAAGAAGGAGTCATCAAAAAGTTTTGACGACGCTCTGTCAGGACCCATGAAAAACACAAGCACGCAGTCTTTATTGCAAGCGCTGGAGCCTTTTAAGATCTATTTCAGTGGCCACCATATAAGTAACGAAATTGGCAAGTAAATGCGGGACAAGGAACTAAAGATCGTACAGCATGGTTGCAAGTATCAAAAGTGATCAACCTACGTCTAAGCCATACTACGAATATGGTAATTTAAATTTACAGGATGGCTCCAATGCGATTAACCTAAGGTTATTTACCGAACCGACGCAGAAACAGAGGTGTCACCCATGCAGATCTAACCGTATTGGAGGACCAGACCTTTCAAAACCATACGGCCGTGGCAAAGCCAATGGGTGGTATTCTGAAGGGGAGACCACTTTAGGACCTGGGCTCTTTCTTTAAACCAGGCGTTAGTTCCTACAAGGGGGACACTTTTTCTTAAAAACATCTCAAAAGTGTGCTGAACGGGTGAGAAAATTCCTCATCCAGCCCCATCCATGAGGAATTTTCTCACCAGTTACATTTTCACTTTCACAGTATTTTGAAAGCGGAAAAAAGGTCCCCTCTGGTAGGACAAAACTTGGTTTTAAAGTTAGACTCTATTTCAGAATACCAACCCAATAAATTCTGTCTTTTCTTGATCAATGAAAGCATGTTATTACACCAAGGTGTTTATATTAGATATACAGCTTGAAAGGTTGAAGAGGCCTGTCACAGAACCTGGAATCTTTGGATAAACTCACAGAACAGCGAGTATCATCAGGATATGAGTGAAAGGTTGCATCATGATTTCCTCATAATGTCACCCCCCCCGATTGGGGGATGTTCGGGGTTAGAATTGGCCCAATGTGTCCCTGCATGTCGTAAAAGCTGACTAACTGGGCCCCCGTCGGGTTCGGGGTTAAGAATTGGCCCGATGTGTTCCCCGGCATGTAGTAAAGGACGACTTAAAGGGGCAACTCGTCTGTTATTGACAGACGGGTTGTATTTAAAATTGTGTAATGATTGCGACTGTGTAATTGTATTATTAAGAGTTCTGTGTATTTCAATAGTTTCAGTACATGTAGCCTTAAAATCACTTATAATGAAAAAACAAAAATGTATCAATACATGTGTTACATATGTAAAACACCATATTTATTTTTTTGTAATAGTAAATAGTAGCATGTCTTAGGGATTTCTATGTATAATGTTGATGTAATTTAAAATTATCAGTTGGGCATAATGCAAGTGTATTGGCGCCATTTCTAAAATGTAATGTATGAGACAATCTATTTGTCTGTAAAGGGGATCTCATGGTTGCATGTCTGATGGGATTGTCGATTATCTGTATTGAAGTTGAAGTTTTTGCGGGCTAAATGGGAGTGATGACCTTTGTCATCGTCATGATGTGTATGTTATAATTTAGAAGTATTATCTTTTGAACTGTTTTATTGATGCATGTTTTTTAAGTGTGTCTTTGCAATTAGTTGGTTTATCTTGTTTTATACATGGATGGGTGATGCTCTGGTTCATCACTTATGATGTGGTATCCTTTTGTAATTGTTATTTGTGAAATGAAGTTTGTAAATTGCGTTGTTTTTTATATTAAGTTAAATGACAAAGGTAATAATGCACGACTATAACACAATTGTGTTGAGTGTCGTTTAAACTTTAATACTCACTCACTCACTCAAATCATGTCACGACCACTGGATATTAAATTATGAAACTTCGGACCTACAATGGAGTCTAAGGAACAGAGTTGTTGAAAATATGCTGAGGGCATTCATGGGTAACACATTACTCAGGTACTTCTGTCTGTGAGATATGATCTAAACAGGCAAGAGTAGAATCTGTGATTACCAAAAAATGATTTAAGCCTTTTTAATCAATATTCATGGTCAATGGTGTCGAAGGCAGCACTCAAGTCGAGAAATACTAGCAAGACAGCAAGGCTTGAAGGATGTAATTCTAATCTGGAGAAGGACTGTTTCAGTAGAATGGTGAGCTTTGTATGGCAGATTGCAATGGCTACCAAGATCATGATCGCCAATGTGCTGTATTACCGGATGCTGCATCTCAATTAATTGTGAGGAAATATGGCTGTCAAAAGAGAACTGTCTACTATCCTGGTGATGATAGGTAAATAGCTATTTCAAGTTCTGTTTTAATGAGCAGGAAGGAATTGTCCATAGTTGCAAGCCTTGTGGACATCTGGACAAGTTCCGAAGCTTCAGAGTCCGAGAGTGCATTTATAGCATTTGTAATAGCCCTATCTGCCTGGAGAGATCCAGCATTAACAGTCATACTGTCTCTAATATTTAAACTTAACAAGAAAGAAAAGTCATTGGCAAAGATTCAGACGTCAGGGTCAGAGTTAGCTTGAAGATGAATTCAAAAGACCTATTGTTAGAACATGTCCTTAGTACTTACAACAAAGAACACTTTGTCAGTAACACAGTGCATGTTGAGCATTAACATGCGTTACTGAGTTTGTCTTCTGAACAATAAGTGAATTGTAGTCTTCATCAGACTAAGACGCTAAGATGCCTCCGAACCGCTTCTCTGGTAGATTTTACTATGATACAGGAAGATGAGTCCTGAGGATATGCTCTTAGTGACAATAGGACAAAGTTCATCCAGGTCAGAAGATGTATGGTCTCATAATATTCACAGAGTGTCAGGATCGTCACAATCAAACTGGGAATGCACAAAGACGATCAATGAGGAGAGTATTTAATTGATCAAATTAGCGATTACGGAAATCATGCGACGTTTTTACAACCTTCATAGGAGGTGGTTTATCATACAGAACAGAACACAGGACAAGTGATGATACCACAATAGAGGGACCAACAGTTACGACTCAAAATCAAGGGTGTGACATGTTTATGTGTGGGTCATGACTGCTATTTGAAAATATAAAGAAAACCCAAGATGTACTTGGCACTATGAACAGGTAAAAGTCTTAAACAGACGACAGCTAGCAGACGACAGATGGAAAAACTAGATGGCGATCCCAGACTGCTTCTTGCAAGATTGTTTATTGGCAATTTGCACGATCCCGAAATGCATCTATTCGGATGCCATTTCATACGGAATTACACCAGAGGTAAGTTACAAAAAAATTGTAGTTCGTTCGCGTCGCCGAACATGCCTAAAATTACAATACAAAAGTACCTTTTCACATGAAGTTAATCTTACAAAAATGTCGAAGAATATCAATATAACAAAAAACAATAAGGCACTGGTGTTGAAATTCACAAAAAGTGTATGCGATCGTAACTGTGCCCTACTGTCACATGACGGACGATTACACAACTTAGTGGCAACGTCTCAGATAGCGTAAGTTTTCTGTATTTCGTTACGCTCCTAACCATAAGTTTTTAGGCGACTTGAGGCTGGTAAAGTTCCGGATGGAAATGGGCACCGAATGAGATG
>JAMKCH010027402.1:0-17518 GCA_023653785.1 Ophioderma brevispina | reverse complement strand
ACGGTGCTCAATTTCTATGTCTTACACTAGGGTTGCCGTCTAAATTCCGCTTGACGAAGGTTCCACTTCTATCACTTCTGAACACCATGTTACGATATGGCATACACTATAAACCCCTAGTAAATAATGAGACAATTACTTAGATCGAGAACAGGTTATGCTTAGTTCTGACATGGTGTTAAAACTCTAAGTAAGCACACTGCGCATGCTCAGAGTACACGCTATATCTAGGGTTGATCCATAACAACAACAACATATAGGGGTGCTGTTGTGATTATGCAATACCAACACCAATTTTAATCGCAATCAATGAATGAAGACCTTTAAATCAGCTTAGTGTATTGAACGTACGATGTCGTAGGTTTACTGGTAGAAATGCAATTAGACCATCTTAATAAATGTCAGGAACGCTACTACCATGGGTGTAACCAAACTCGTAAGCCAGCGTAAGATGAACTTTACGTCAAACTGTTTTCGGGGGGGACCGGACCCCTGCCCGGCGGGTGGAGCCCGTCGTCGAACACCATCTGCCTGATGAACAAGCAGGATTTCGCCGTGGCCCGGAGCACTGTCCACCCGATCGTAAGGGGTAAAACTCACAAATGATTATGAGGAAAGCTTTGAAAAGCGTCGGAAGGCAGGAAACTCCCCATCCCGGATCGTCACCTTGTACAATTCATAGTAACAGGCGTGCAAAACCGTAGCTTTATTCTCTAGACCAGTGATGGGCAGCGTAGTAGTCGGCCGGCGTCGTATGAGGAAACACGGGAGTACCACAAGTATCTGTATTGGAGCCAATGCTGTTCAACCTTTATAACAGCGATTTACCTCAAACAAACAATAGACCACATGTGGCTAGCGCCGCGGTTTGCCCTTTCCCACTCATACAGAAGCTGCACAGAAGTAGAAAGTACACTTAACTGCAGGATATGGCCCTACTTGCCAGCATATCTCAAGACCTGAAGCTGAGCAGAAGCCAGACCCCCGCTACTGCCTTCCATCTCAAACCACAAAAAGAGGCCTCTCAACCTCAATGGAGCGCCACTACCATACAATCCTACACCAACCCATCTGGGAGTGAAGCTTGACCGACAACTTACATACCGGCATCACCTCAAGTCCGTATGCGCCAAGGGATCTTCGAGGAATAAACCTTCTGTGGCCGACTTACTTGATCCTATGAGGGCCAGCCAACGACTTAACGCACCTCAGCCTTGACTCTGCGTCTCTACAGCGTTGCCGGTATGAATAATAATACCAGACATTTGTAAAGCGCCGTTTCCCAAGGATCAAAGCGCTGTTGCCTATTATTATTACGCTGCCTTCAGGAAATCGTCACAATCATTCGCTTCCTCTACGCCGGCTTAGCCGGCTAAGCGCACATCCCTATCAGACTTAGATTGTAATATATTCCCCATAACCGCTCCCCATTTCCCAGATATCGCTTGGGTAAACGAGGGGCCAATTGGGATTAAGTATATTGCCCAGGGGACAACAAACACGTTGACTACAGCGGGCTTCGAACTTACGATTGACAATGGTTTTATGATTAAATCCTGAGGCGTATCCACTGCGGCCAAAGCAGTATGCCGCCCCAGTATGGGGCAACAGCTCTCATACAAGAGCTGGAAAGACTCAACGAGACCTTGAGAAAAATTACTGGTTGCCTCCGTCCCACTCCATCTCAGTTTATAACAGTGCTTTCAGTCATTGCACCTGCAGTATCGGATCGGAGGAGAACCCCCCCCAAAAACCACACGCACAAACTGGTGAATAAGGACTATGCTGGACAACAAGCACCTGCTGCGCTGCATAACACTGTCAAAGAATCCACACCAGCTCGGCAGCCAAGAGACTGTGCTCTCGCGACCTTTCTGTCGACACGCTGCATAAAAATATCCAGCTCCCCATTCAACAATCTTACAGACATGGACTACTGCCTGAACTAGATACTTCAAGACAAGAAACTATAACTATTACACCTATGGCAGAACTACCACCTGCTAGATACTTCAAGACCAGACCAACTCACTATTAACCTATGACAGAAACTACCACCTGGTAGCCAATCGTCAACGCAAGGAATGGGTCACCTAAACCGGATTCGCACAGGAGTCGGTCCCTTCAACAGCAATATGCCCGGACGGGGCTACGACCATCTCCCGGCATGCCAATGTGGTTCTCCATCATAAATACGGATCACATTCTCAACGAGTGCCCTACCTTTGGTCGAACCGGTGGACATTAACTTCTCAAACCCCAACCCAATCAACAGTGAGCTGGCTCCGCCGTCTACAACAATTTAGCTGCTGCCTCATACGCAAGAAGAAGAAGAAGAGAAGAAGATTTTAAAACTAAAGAAGATTGTTCGCCTTTGTACTAACTTGCAACTACCTTGCTCATTCATCCTCTCTGTTAAAAGAATTTAAATACACTCACTGCTAATGAGGTCCATAAACCACCAATTGCCCTTTTTATGTTACAATCTGCCAAACAAGATGAAAACCGTTATAATAATTCTTTCTTCAGATCTTGCAAGAAACACAATTAAAACTCGGGTCCTCTGTTATGGAAACTCTATTGATTTTTTAAATAATCGGTTATTTTTAAGAATAATTTCAAGCATTTTCTACTTAACTAATTATAATCTGCATAATGCCATTGTACTTCGCATGTAATTGGGCATGTGTGTGTCTCAGATCGCCATTTAGCCAACATACTACCAACTCACCTGTCTCGTCCAGTCCTTGTCTGTGAACCCTGTAGCATGTCACTATGAAGGTGTCCTGGTCTTGCACGTAGAGTAAGATAATGTCTATTATTAATTATGTAATATATAGTACATTTATGTTCAGATTAGTAGCAAATAACAGGTGGTTAACTATAAGTAACGGGCTTGTTCCTTTTGATCAACCCACCAATTTATCCCCATCATAATTTGCATCTGTACAATGTAAATTAAACTGAAACTGAAACTGATTTATGCTGTTACCTGATATTCCTAACTAGAATTCTATACCTAAGTACTGACAATATTGTACGAATCAGCTCAACTCAATTTCATAATATTGGAAGTTTTGTAGCATAGTTGATGAGCGGTGGACAATTGCCTATATAAATGTACAACTTTAGAACCATTTTTCTTGCAAAATCCAAGGAGGAATTCTGTGTCTACAGAGGTGGTCCAAAAAAAAGTTGACAGCTTTTTTGTCTGCTGCAAATTTCTCAAAAAGTGGGATGAAATATCAAATAGTTTGGAGGAGTATTTAATAACTACAATATCTTGTTAGAACCCCGGGTGAAAAAGCATTGTGTAAAATCAAAGCCGAAATGACAAAATGTCCGCCCCATCTAGAGAAAAAAAGGGAAAAAAAAAAACTACTTTGCACACACGTAAGTCTAGGTACATGTTGGCGGTCACGAATTATTTCCAAGATTGATACACACACTGAACAATTGCACCCTGTCATGGGACTTGGTATTTAATAATAACCAAAAGGTGAGAATTAGGGCACCTCAAATTATTTCAAGGTTTCTCATATAAATTTAAAAATAAAACGGTTGCAATTATTTTTCTTTATGATCTGTCCCAAACCATGCACATTTTGAATGACAAAACACATCTGATCAGTCGTGGACCAAGAAAAACATGCAAGTCTCTTTCAATTTCAAATGATCCCCAATTCAAAGCAACTTAATTTTTATGCTAATTTTTTTTATTTTTTTTATTTTTTTTATTTTTTTTATTTTTTTTATTCATTTTCAAACGGTAAACACTCCACACAAACTCGAAAGGGTGGTCAGTAGTTTGTCAAGTGAGTACGCCACAGTTCAGGCAATGGTAGTGATTTCTGTTAACCATAATAGTTGCCCCATAGACTTACATGTGCAAAGTGGTTTTTGACCATTTTGCTACATGGCCGCCATTTTGTTTTGAGCTTTGTTTTCATGCCGTTTTCACCATGTTTAAAAGATATTGTAATTAATAATTTCTTCAAAAAAATTGCACGATGTCCGCCCACTTTGAGAAAATTTGCCAGATGAAAAATTGTAAACCTTTTTTTTGGACCACACTGTAAGTAAAAACTTAAGAAAAAAAGCACCTACAATAAAATTTAATGGGCATATTACTGTAAGGAAGATAACAAAGATTTGTATTATAGACTTTGGCCACTTGGCAAAATATCGGCTTTAGCTACCTGACAGAAACATCATTTATTTAAATTTATTAGTTTATGCTTTTAGCACAGTGTGTGGTTGTTATATGTATTTTTTCTATGAGTTTTGTATTATTTGCGGCCATTTTGGATGCCATCTTGGTTTTTTTAAATTGAAGGAAAAAGATAATGGGGGAAATTACTAGTGAGAGGAAACCAAAACTCCAATTATGTAATTTTTTTAAAGGCCTCTTGTAATATTATACACCATTTTCTAGCATTTTAACCATTTTGGGCATCATCTTGGATTTTAATTTTAATTGGGAAACAATCAATGGAAAAAGTACTACTAATGATTAGAACCCCAAATTCAATGAATATTTTTCCAAAATTGACAAACTTTTGGATGGTTATATACCATTTTTGTATGATTTTACCCATTTTGGCAGGCATTTTGGAGACAATCTTGGATTTTTAAAAATTGTGAAAATCCAGAATTGGAAATGACTTATATTATTAGAAACCAAATTACAATGAATAATTTGTCCAATTTGACACTTTTTTTTTTTGAAAAAAAAATATACGGAAAATTACGGGTGTGAAATAGTGACGTGGTTAATATTTAGACAATAGGAAACTATATCGGCCTAAGCTAAAGGTATGCCGCAAAAACACGATTAATAAAAAAAACGACTACGGGAGAGGTTGTGACGGGGGGGGGGATCTACATGGCGAGAACTTTATATGGGAGTTGAGGAGTAGTTATGAGAAAAAATATGTGGAAATTGGGAACTACAGCTTACCCCACGGGGGAGTAGGCCTACTTTTGCATTAAAACAAAGTACACGGAAACCTATCCGGGATTAAAAGTTATTGAAGTTTTCTTAGTATTTACAAAAAAAAAAGGAAAAAAAAAATAAAATAATTACCGAACATTATACGGTAATTAACTATTCAGGTGACGTTTCTTTATAGAAATCGGTAACTATTATGAGCTTATTAGGATATGATAGGTACGGGAATTTGAGGTATTAAAAGTGTTAAAAATACAAAATTTGCGACTCGGGGAGTCCTAAAGTTCAGGGATACGGGTTTGGTGCAGTCTCGCCATGCATAGTGTGTCACTTCTTCAGTGATCGCTTCAGTTTCAGTGATCGCTCCCGTTCACTCAACTAGCGGGAGCCCGCGCGAAGCGCGGGCCTCCCGCTAGTTATTATTAATTTTCTATTATTTTACCCTTTTTGGCGGTTTTTGGGCGCCATCTTTGATTTCTAAAATAGGGGAAAATCCAGTGATGGAAAATTACTAACTAGGCCCTAATGATTGGAAACCAAATTCCAATAAATATTTTTTCCCCAATTTGACACAACTTTTGGATGTTATTTTCCATATTCTATGATTCTACCTATTTTGGCAGCCATTTTGGACGCCATCTTTGATTTTTTTTAAATTGGGAAAAATCCAATAATAGGAAATGACTTACTAATTATTAGAAACCAAATTACAACGATTTTTTTTCCAATTTGACATATATTTTGGATGTTATACATCATTTTCTATAATTTTACCAAATTTGGCAGCCATTTTGGACGCCATCTTGAATTTTGCCAAAATGCCATGAAATGTTTTCTTTGTTGACATCTCAAATGTGTATTAGAACCATAAAATGAAGCAAAAAAAAAAAAATGGTTTGGTAAGATCCTGGGTCACGGAACCCCTCCGTTAGATACTCGAGCTTTAAAAGACTTCCAACCCACAAAATATTTTTTTAAAATTAAATTAACAATAGAATAGAAGTACTTCAAGTAGACTATTGTCTGTTCAATTAACTTAGATGTCCGGTTTTAATTAATTATTTCAAAAAATATACGCTTCCGAAAAAAATCACGAAAGAAAAGATGTTATTCATCATTGGACCCAACAAGATCATTGGGTTCCAACTTGAAAAACATATTTCTTCTTTGGATTTTCATTCAATTTACACCGATTTTTATTGACAAACGACAACAAACTGGGTCCAGGTGAATATTGACTTTTGACTCTGAAACTTTAATGACAAGCCCATTCATGAATTAGGGGCGCTTCAAAAGTATGTTTATACGAACAATTATTGATTCGTGGACCTTGCTTTGATTTCAGGTGTTTGCATCGTTGAAATACCGATACTTTTAATAGAGGTCCTGTCTGTTTTATTCATTTGGTTATGAACAAAAGAATCATACAGCTCTCCTGTAATGCCGTCCATTCAAGTTAATGCCGTGCGACTCCTTGAATATCTTCTCTTTTGTATTGCAATAATTCAGTGCAAATGATAACGGTTCGGATTTGATCCTGTTGAACAAAGTTGGCATTATTCATTTATACAAGTGGCGGACAATATTGATCGTGAATCATCTCCTCCGACGACAACTTTTACAACCTACAAAGTGGAGTCAATGGAACCTTCCACAAAACGTAATTACTAATGGTACCAAACCTTTATTCGCTCATTTTCAAAACGAGGGTGAAATACCCAGATTTTCAAATGTGCCATTCCTTTTGTCATGTAAAAAACGTCGTGGGTCCAAAGATACCCAACAACTTTCTTTTCGTGATTTATTTCGAAGGTGGGCGTATTTTTTGAAAAAAAATAATAATAACCAGACATCTAAGTTAATTAAATCCAATTGAACAGACAGTAGCAAAAAGTTTGCTTGGGAATTTTGCCTCTTTGATTAACCAATCACACAGGCGGTAACACAGGCGGTTAATAAGACTAAGAGGGTGACAGGCTGTTAACTGTCATGTGATATAAAATGGCTTGTTGGTGTCTGTGTTTTGCAATGAACGATTTTATTTGCATTTCGCTTCTACTTATTTCATTTTTATACTTATCACGTTTAGACCAATATCAGGACAAACTACGCTTGCGCCGCTGTGTACTTCAGATATTTATGATATAGAGATTTTGAAAGGAGTAAGTATAATACCTCCAGGACCTTGCTTCAAATTGTCAATGTGTGTGTGTTTTGCATGGTTTATGATGTTAACCCTGGGTCAGGTAGTTCGCAATGCAAACCCTAATATTAAATATACGAGGCAAATTTCAGACGCATTCTTTAATCGGATGACGTTCGTTATGGAATTTATGAATTCACAATACAACTCAGATTAAAAATGCACTGTTCAATTTCAATCCCGGCCCTGGGGGGGTCCCGGGGACATAGCGGGGTATATGCCGTGACATAGACGGGCATACAAAAAAGTATGGCCCCGCAAGCCGGGATGCTAGCCGGGACTCGCCGGGAATGTACATTAGCGTGTCCCCGCCCTGCCGGGACAATCAATTGATGATAGCTGGGGGACTTAAGCCGGGAGATACAAAAAATTTTCCGGCCCCACCGCCCGGGAAATAAACGGGGACTTTAAAACAACATGTGTCACACCATATAAAAAACCAGGCTATCAGTGAGCAGTATTGCCCGTCAAATCTGTAGGATATCCATTCTATATAGCTACATTGCTACAGTCCGCCGGATCTCTTCCATGTCGGTGAAAGGCAAGCCGCAAGCTTATACAAGTAGCACACACGCATACGTGTGTTGAGATATGAAAATACGAGGATCGATATTTTCAACGTAAAATCGGCAGAAAAGAAAAAAACATCAAAAAATAAAAAAATTAAAAAAATTAAATAAACGGAACTGATTCACAAGAAATTACTAGAGGTTTGTCTGATTCATTTATTAATGAAATCACCTTGGTGATGTAAAGCTATTTGATATTTCTTGGTAAATGCCTGGAATATTGTCATTTCATGATTTTAACAAACCTATAATACCATGTTTTGTTATCAAATTATGAAAATTCCGATATTGTGGTGAAATTTCGGATCGAGTTCTAACACTCCGGCGATCCAAGTGTAGTATAATTTTATATAGCTAGACTGTTGTCGCATAGCCGGACCGAGCGGGATTGTACAGAGTTTTTAAAGCAGTCCCCACCCCCATGGCCGAGAAAATACGGGGATTGTCACACCGAAGCCCGGCTAGAGGGCCGGCACATAGCGGCGAATGATACAAAAAATTAAGCCCGGCTACCCGGGTTTTCGTGCTACTTTAGCGGGGACAAATGCGGGGGTGTCACGACAGTAAAATGTACATTCCCGGCTAAGTCCCCGCTAGTCGGGACCCCCGGGCCGGGATTGAAATTGACAAGTGCATTATCACCCAAGTGGTTGCTAAACGTCCTATAATACAAATCATCAACAGTATTTGCAAAAAAGCTTAGAAGAAATAAAACAAAAATACATCTACAATTGGCGTCAAATGTGAGTTAGTAATGGCGCTAGTATTGCGCTGTGTCAATGTTGTGGACATACAATTAATGTGGAAGGATTTCCCCCTGAATTTGTATCTCAGAAATTACATCAGTATGAATTTTATGTATTATTATGTAAAACGGGACCTTCTGAGGTAGTGTGTGGCTTCTTTACGAGCGGAGGATTTAATTAAACCATTTTTAGTAGCTCGAAAAACGGCGAATATTGCGAAACCTTTTTTGCTTCGGATCCTATTCATTTTACCCTCATTGGCCACTGCTACAGGTTATTGTCTACGGAGTGCTTCTACCGTGATGTCGAGTAAGCCAATTAAACGGTCATCACGTAGAAGTTCCGTTTACTAGGGTCAGGGCCGTTCGATATAAATCGTAACTTTAGGTCCTCTACATGTACCTACATACAGTATGGGCTGACGTTAAATTGTGACTGGACCCTAGTTACGTGCTATAAGCCCGGGAGCGGACATCCGGAGTTCAACAAAATCTGCTTGGCAATGGCATGGCAACAACTGCTATTCGCTGTGCGCTCAACGCTAGCTGTCCATACGATGTTCAGTGACTTAATTAAGAAGCAATTTGCGCAGTTTGGATTTTTTCACCGAGATTCGGGGATTCCCTGGGCTTTCACCGCGATGTGACGTTAGCCCGCTACCAGCTATTAAGGCCACGGTGCAAATAACCAATCCTGTATATGGTTTAAAACTAAAAATATAAATTTGAGTTTTAGAAATATTAGAAAGGAGATTCATTAGAAAGAACCCTACTACAGACATAATTAAGAATACAGTTTAAATGCACCTGGTTTATGCAAAATTTGCAATGTCTAGCTTGATATAACTTAAGTTGACAAGTCCCAACGTAAACGATTCCAAACTTTCAGTGACCTGGCACATTACAGAAATCTGTGTACAGAGATCGAAAATGCGAATTAATTAGCGCTAATGATCCCCGCTATGGACAATACAAATTTACCACCGCGCCCATTGTGACGCAGTCGGGTGTACAAGAGCTCAATCGGGCGATTGGGATGTCGCCGATCTGACGATGTCGGTAAATTGGGCGATTTTCCATCGCCAAATACGGCGAGGTTTGCTATTTTTAGATAAATTCAGTGTGATCACAAGAAAAGATTTTCACAAAAAATTATTTGTGCCAATTAACTTTAGATTACAAATATTAAAATCTCAGCGGGTCACAACAAATCATTGGGGGACTTTATGCTACATGAGCCTGAGGTAAAAGTGGGATTTTTCTAGGAGAAGAAAATCAAATTGTGAGATTACGCACTGCCCAGAAAATCACCCTGTTTCATCGACGTAAGGCGAAAATCCCCAGTCACCATCTTGAAATATAAAGTCAGAAAGGAACGTTTATGATATTATTCGGAGGAAAACGGATTTGTCCAGAGAATGGGTTAAATGACCCATTGGTCTCGGTCATTGGTTCGCTACTTTGCATAGAGCCCAGCCCCCGTTCAAACGTCATGTGGCTTCCGGCTTGTTGGAACAATGGGCGTCGGCATTTCTCCGGGCTTTGGCGTTTTCCGCCATCCGTCGTCACATAGCATCAGATCTGCGTAGGAAAAGGTCATGGTTTTAGTACTGACAATAAATTGTTTTGCTAAAGGAAACTGTCCTTGGCTGAAGATTGATTGTCTTTATGGATAATTGATCTGTAAGACTATTGGCAAGGCTTCAACTGTTCCTATCTTCCTTCTGTATTGCTATATGTAGTATATTCGCCAGTCAATGTTTCGAATGATGTAAGAAGAATTAGCCAAATAGATCCATTGGAGTATTTTTGTTTTTTTTTTTTTTTTACCGTTTTCTGTTTGAGGGGAGTATGCGTAACGATTGATAGGACGAGCTATTCAGTGCTGTTATTTCCGAAATCGTCGTTAAGGAGGTTGGGCAACTATGTTTCAGAAAATCACGGATTTTAGTGTCTTGAGTATTCGGGTAGGTAAGGGGGTAAGAATTGCGTGCAGCAATTTTAACTCTGATGTGGACAATATAGTTTGTCAATAATTCAGGCTTGATGTTGTGATTTTCATCTGAACCTGTTCCGTGCATTTTTAAAGAACGAACAAGGGGCAAAAGTTAACGCCGTTATTAATATGTGTCGAAGCAGAATTCAGCGGATTGAGGTACACTAAGCTATTAGTACTTGTGAGACGTATAACTAATTTTGGTGAACTAACCTCAAACGTGATGCCGTCGTTTTCTACAAAGATGCAAGTATCTTAACTGGCGAAAAGGTGAGACTCGAGCTCCAGAAAAACTTGTAAATGCCGAATGAACAAATGTCAAAGAACAGTGTCGTTGGGTGAACTGTCAGGCTGTTGAAGGTAACAAAACCAGCCATGTGAAGTTTGCTTTCCAAATTCAAACCAGCCTTGTTGAATATGTGTTGACTTTTTTTTCACGGGTTTTCGGGTTAAAGCTAAATCTAGCGGCCATTCAAGTTTATTGAGTCAGTATTTGGTTTATTGATATCATGAGAGACATGCGATATTATTACCGTCACATGCTAGACAACTGAGGCAAAGGTATAGACCACTTCAACTTTATGTGCAATCGGTCTAGTCATTATTCCAGAATTTATCTCAAAGAGTTGATTATTTTATAATTATGCTTTCGCCCTATAGAATTCTCATTTAAGGGGTGTTAGCAGGCTTTTTCACACCTTTGTGGCTATAAGAAGTGGCTCAGCGTTGTTGTCACGTTAATTCCACCTATAATGAACATTTGCACATAAACAAGTGGACCGCATGTTAATACTGTGTTTATGAATAGCTTATAAGCTTACGTCGTGTCAATTGATATTGATAGTCAGGCAAATTGAAAATTAAATTGTACCAAGTTTGTCATGTCACTTGGGCGTTGGTGCGATCACACCGATTTATGTGCATCGATTGGGCATTATAATAGTTTACGCTTACCTCGTTAAATTCTCATTTAATGGTTACAGGCCTTATTCACTTGTTGGATTGATTCTCTCGTATAGGAATTTCATGCCATTGTGGCTTATTTAGCAGATGCTTAATGGTTGGTAGGCTGTTAATGCCCCATAAGGTTACTGGCACATGAACAAGTGGGACTGCATGATAATACTGTGTTACTAAATAACTTGCAGGCTTCAATAATATATGGTGTGTTTTATCTTTATTCGAGATCCATTTTCATTGGGTTTCTGATTCAGTCAACAAGCACTATGCAAGGGTGGTAGGACACGATCTGCTCGATTTGGGGCATTGGGGATTTCCAAACGGTTAATTTGGGGAAGGGTACGTGCATTGACTATGGCAGTCTGGGTCCCAGGGACATAAAAATATCATCTCTTAACCTTGTTCAAAAGGATCTTAGTTAATTGCATGATAAATTAACAAAAAAATTATTGAATTCAAAACCGCCGGGGTTAGTGGATTAAATCCCCGCCGCAAAAGAGTGTAATTTTCAATAACGGCATTTAGATTTAAATATCGTGTGACCAGGACTAGTCTTTAGTCAAGTTGTGTGTAACCCTTCGATATGTGTAAAGAGCCCCCTCCTATCGTTTAGGTCTTGAAACAGACTAGCACCGGAAATTGATGCCGTTTTTGAATTTGTTGTTGCTGTTCGGTGGCATGTCCTACCCCCTGCCCCTATGACGTTTACAATATGTTCAGCCACCAAAGGTCACAGGGTCAGTGGGTTGTACTTGTCAATACATTTGCATCACTGACCTCGTGTTAATCTGGGTATCAATATCATACCCAAATACCAGGGGGTTGTATTTCTACAGTACATTGGGCATGTAATGTACTGATCTGTGCCAAGGGAATTGAGATTTTTAGCTTCATAGGAAGTCTTCAGTTGGTTTTTTCTTATGTGGCATGCAACATTGAATTCATTTTTTTTTAAACATATCATTCTAAAAAATTTGCATCTGTGGCTTTAAAAAAACGTGCCATGTTGGCCTTACAGATGGCTCAATCTGTGTGATGGGTTATTAGGGGAAATTGTCTCCAAGTCCATTGGTATTATGTAAAACAAAAATTGGGTTGATTTCGGTTGCTATCTTTTTTTTTGATTAGGCAACACGTTTCATTCCAAATTCAATTTCAAGGCATTGTTGCATGTTGATTTTTTGAACCATACGTGGCATATGTGACAAAACTACTAGATTTAGTGTTTGGAAGTTACATTGGTTTAGCGTCATTTTATTGTTTATTTGTACATACGCTTTGCAATAGCGGAACACGCCATTGTTGGTGCGTTCATTTAAATTTGTGGTGCATTTCAGAGGAGAAAGTTTCTGTATGCATGTTGTATAGCTGGCCTTTCAGTTGTAAGGAAAATTTGATGCTAAACCTTTACAAACCAATGAATTCGCTCATAAGAAAAACTCAAACACAACTACTTATACGCACGCATATACACACTCTCACTTAAATACCTCACGCAGACACACGCGTTGATGCCGAGAGGAGAGAGTGGACACGTTAGCGGCGTTTTTTGGTTGCTGTCGTTTTTTAATGCAGATTTCACATTGTAATGCGGGTTCTGCTATAAGCTTGGCTGTTTTCAACTTAGAAAATGCATGGCGTATTATAGTTGATTCGGAATTTGTTTTGAAACACCCTAGAATATGTACCCTCTGACTTGTGTTGCTGTGCGGGTTAATAGTGAGTTTTGGAGGGCAATGTACCTTTTGTAATTACCCTTAATATAATTGGTTTGTGCGGCTGCAAGTTAAATTGCCTAAATTGTAGTTTACCCGTAACTGAACATTTTTGTTTGTGATAATTCACTTAATTCACTACCGGTGCAGTTAATCCCAGCGATGGAAAGTCACCTTTACAGCTTTAATCTGTTAAAGGTGTTAGATTGCGCGCGTGCTTATATACTCATTACAGATTATTTAGGCACAGGTGGTGGCGTTAGATCAATGCTCGTCTCAAGTTAATGAGTTCGAGCTCCGCTTTCACCCTGGTGTTGTGCACTTAGATAGCATGGTTATTCACCTCGTGCCATCTTTCCACCAAGGAGTACAAATGGGTGTCGGCATATGTTGGGAATGGAAAAGAATGGACAGCTGCGGGAGGAGTGGCGACCCAAAACACCCCACCCACCCTCCAACAGCTTCATTATGGTGGAGTCTGGCCCAAACACCAGTGGCAGAAGCCGGGTGGTCAGCATGCGGGCGCACCTTTGGTAGTTTGCATTTTTAGGAAAGTATATTGATTGATGTCACAGGCTCATGTTAACACGTATCATGGATCTCATCTACATGTACTTCGTCAAAATTTCGGCCTTTGTTTGGCCCGGATGGCGAGTTCTAATTGTGTGCCTTTTACAGTACATGGACTAGTTCAAAATTCGTGTTTGGCATAGCCATCATGCTGAATTCCCACGATTTTATTAATATCAGGTTTTGGCGATTTTTTGCGATTGATAATGTAAGGCTTTTGTGTGTGGTATGGCGTAATAGCATTGTATATCAGAAACAAGTCCTTATAACCACCAAACACCTCGGTGTGCTAGTATTGTCCAGCCGAACGAGGTTTCGGAAGGGGACTATAAATATGAGCAGAGTCCGTTCGTCCGTTCGTTCGCCCGTAGTCGTCCGTCTTCCGTTCGTCCGTCTGTGATAAAATTGCGTGACCTCGGGCTGTCGCTAGTATTGTCCCCGCCGAACGAGTTCGGAACAGGGGCTATAAAAGAGCAGCGTTCGTCCGTTCGTCCGGCGTTCGTCCTCGTCCGTCGGCCGTATGGTGATAAAAATTGTAACCCATGTGGGTACGATTTATCTGGAGTTCGTAAGGTCGACAATGATGTTAACTTGGTGGAAAGGAAGCGAGGGTGGAGGTGGGTGAGTTCTGACCTGATTAGAGTCTGGGGCATTTTAAAATATGCTATTAAGTATCTAATTTGCATTAATTTATGGAAAAATGTCCTGACAAGGCCTGTTGACAAGTTTTCTGGAGTTCCGTAAGGCATATAATGATGTAACTGGTGGAAGGAAGCGGGCTTGAAGAGTTTTCGACCTGTGATTACAGTTGGGGCGTATTTGGGGCGAGTGAGTATGAAAATGAGCTAAGTAATATGCACAAAGTATCAGCGTTAATGCTATTTTGTGGACACCCAAATGGATACTCAAAATTCCTGCAGCTGCATGAAAGCGTTATCATGGGGCACATCTTTTGCAATTGAAAGGATTGCTGATATATGCGGTCTGGTTCCGGGCTTCTTAGGGCATTGCAAATGAGCTAATTAAATATGCGTAATTGCGGTATCTCTGGAAACGGTACATGGATAGGCAAAATTCCTTGCTAAATGAGACTACTATGCCATAGGGAGGGGGTTGGGAGGTTGGGGAGGCGTTAGGTATGAGGGCGAGTTTGGTGGGTGGGCGTGGGTGTTGCAGAGGTTGGGGACGGGGGGTAGGGCTAGGGTGTTGGGGAGTTGTGGGGTGTTGGGGAGTTGTGAGGTGGTTGGGAGGGGGGTGGGGTTGCAGGTTGTTTGGAGGAGTTTTGGGATGGGGTGTGGCGGGTTTTGGAGGGGGGTGGGTGTTTGTTAGTGGCATGTATCACATGTTAGTGATCGCGAAATCGGCCACGCGGACATATTTTTACGCATCGCTAAATACGAGTTAGCCTTGTTTTGTAACTTGTGGTAGTTACAGGTCTCTCAAGCTCAATGAAATACATGTGCTGGATATTGAGAGCTATGAGGGGTGTCACTTGAATGGAAGCAGCTGTGGTATATTTGGCGTGCATTAAAAATATGGTCTGCCTTGTTTAGGGTACACATTATGCGTGATTAACAGTTTGCGATGCCTCAAAAATTCAACATCGGGCCGGCATATATACTCCTTCTAGAAATAGTGTAGTTGCATGCTCTAATAATATATCGTGCATGGTACTTTAATTCTCAGGTGTAAGTGATATAGGTTATATGAATGCCATCAAGAATTGAAAATTGGGTTAATTTTGGTGGTTTCAATCCTTTGTATACTTTTAGGTCTAACATAATTTGGTTACTAATATTTATAATGCAGATTTTGGGTTGTTTTATGGCTTAAATAAGCATTGCTAGTATCAGTAACAAGGCCCTTTTATACCCACATAAACACCTCGGGTTGTGCTGTTATTTTGTAACCTTGTGGTAGGTACTGTCTCTCACTGAAATACATGTGCTGTATATTGAGAAGTATGAGGTTGTGCCACCTTGAATGGAAGCTTGTGGTATATTTGGCGTGCTTCATTAATAATATGGTCTGACTTGTTTATGGTACACATTACACTGTTTTAAAATTTTATATAAATCTATGGGGTCTACATGGGTGGCAAAAATAAAAACTGGGATATCGCAAGTGATCACAAGATTATGAATGGATGTCATGGATATTAAGAAACCAGGTGTCAAAATGTCACAAAGGTAATGAGCAGCTGTGTCATAAGGGTTCAAGTTAAGAATTGATCTGCCGCGAGTGTCACGTGTGTCGAATTTTACCATGTAGACCCCTAATCTTAGATAGGCTAAATATTTCTGTTGTAATTTAGACACTAAATGACGCCCACTTCAGGCTTAGGTGTAATATCTACTATGTTCTCCAAGGTCCTAGGCTATCATTAATTTTGTATGCAAACTGTTGGAATTGAAATTGGTTGAAAATGTGCCGTGTGTCCATCGTTTCGTTGGACTAGGATCTAGTCATCCATTTGCGCATTTTCGAGTGGAGTTCCAATTTAATCGTTGTGTATGTTGCCTCAAAAACTTGTTTGGCACCAGTGTATCTGTAAAATTTGGGAGCCAGGTATGTGTGTAAATTTAAATTGCCATGCTTGGTCCGCTTCACCCCCCCACCCCCCCCCCTTGGAAGGGTTGGCCGGGTGGGGGGGTTTGGTCAAGTTCTGGCTCAGAAAAAGAAGAAGAAGAAACTTGTTTGGCACCGTTTATTTAATATTTCTTAGCCAAAAAGGCAGCTCATGCATTTTTATTTTGGCATTTATTTTGGTTCATTCATTAAGATTGGCAATTTATCGACGGTTAACAGATGTGAGCGAGCCAGAGTAACTACTTCAGGCTCTGCAGTTATGCTCTAATGTATTAAGTACAGCCTGTATCAAATGTTATGCTGGCAAATAGACAAATATGAATGGATTTTATTTATTAGTTCAGGCAATCCTAGAGGTATTAAACTTCAGATTTTCTTGCACTCATTCTCCAGCCTATTCCATTAATTCAATTATTAATATTGCAAGTTATCTAGATATTGGATGCTGCGAGCTTTAGCGGTAACTGACTTCAGGTTCCAACAGTTTATGTTAATATTCAAACAATTGTTTTAGGAATGTTCTTGAGGGGTAGTGACTTTAGGAGCCCTTAACTGTTTGATTCACAACTTTAATCCAATATTCTAATTGATCCTAGACTGATGCGAGTAGTAAGCCATGGCTTTAAATGGTTTAATATTTATCCAAAATATAGTAAGTCAAGCCTAATATTGGTACAAAAGTTGGGGGTTTTTCTGGTGATAGTATATAATGATGTAGTAATTTTGGCTTGTAGTAATTTAAATTAATGGGGTTAAAAGTTTGGCAGAGGAAAATGTCTTATGCCAAGGCATTGCCAATCATAAGATTTTATTAATTTACATCTGTGGCGTGTCATACTAAAAATATTGCATAGTGGCTTACAGACATGCATGTGGGACTTACGTGGCTCATCTGTGGGTCTGGGTTACACAATAATAGGGGAAGCGGTCTCCAAAGTAACCCATGTTTGACATGAACTGTTCTCAAAGCCAGGGACATATTGAAAAACTATGTTTCTTTTTTTTTTTAAATTTTTTTTCCATTTTATACATTACGGAAATGATCAACTAGTGCATTTTTTGTGCTCAAAAAAGCAATCAGACACCCCTTAGCCACAATTTTTAAAATTTCTGTCGCCCATGCCTAGTAGTGGTCCCACGCTAGGGCATTATTGGTGATATGTGTGTCCCTGTGTAGTGTCTGCTCCCTTGATTTAATTATATTTTTTTTCTTTCGCCTG
>JAMKCH010027401.1:0-30607 GCA_023653785.1 Ophioderma brevispina | reverse complement strand
TTAAGAGGAATCGTGTGAAGTATTATTACTTCAATAGCCTCAGGTATTGCGGGTTATCGAATGCGGATACGTCATAGGGATAGTAATACTATGGCTAGATTATACTGGCTCTTTATCGCTCCTATAACTGAGCATAGTTACTCCAAGGTCTAGCCATCTAGAGCATCTGTAAACTGATCAAAGCATCTACCCCCTGTCTCTTGCATCTAATTCGCAGGAAAAGAGGCCACTCTTATTGTCAATATCATCACGGGTGCCTTTCGGATTTCGACCGTAGGCTACATTGAGTACTAGAATGTCAGGAAGCAGGGGCCGCAAGGAAGAGAAATCGACGGGTTTTGCAAGCCTAGACTTTTCAGAATAAAACATTGGTTCATTTTCAGGCTCTTAACAAAATAACTATTTTATTTTTTTTTAGTATTATATTGCTATTTAATTCTCATCTATTTTAACAAGAGCGGGTATTTTCAACAAAAAAAATCGGAATCAAGCCTATGTTCTGCTCGCCGAGCATCGCAAACTTGCGAACTGCAGTTTAAGCCACTTTTGAGATGGCACGGAACACCACCGACCTGTGAAGTTGTTGGGAACTGTACTCGATCTAACGCTTTCGAATGTAATTTTGATTTAAAAATAGGGCCACACAACGAAAATACTTTAAGGTGTGGCAACGAGAGTATTATCACATCCACTATGTATCGTGAAAACAAATTAAAAGACCTGATTTTTGCACGATGCAAAGCTTTTCGTCAATAATACCCCTTTCTGAAAGTACTAAGATGTGAAATATTTCTTGGTACAAAAATTGTGTCAAAATATTAATTGTATTGAGCAAATACGAAATTCACCCTATGTATTATATTGAAATAATTTAAATAAAATCGCCCTTTTGTTATCACTTTTAAACACATTTCTGTAGCCAAATACCAGGTAAGAAATCGTTAAAGTGTCTAATCTATCTATATGGATTACTCAAAATCTCTCGTGCACCTTTAATACAAAGATGATTCTGATGATACCGTCACTTTCCCTACAGTTTTCTCGGTGTACTTTACTTGTTTTCATGAAACTGTTCAAACACGTTCGGAGGTTTATTGGACGAGGTTTATGACAGGGGAAAGTTAGAACGACTTACCAAAAAAATATTATACACAATAGAAAAACAATACAAATCACCTTTTATTTACATTAAGACATAAAATTATTTATTATATTTGATTTAATACATGATAAGTATCATTTAATATGACAACACAATTTCTGGAAATAAGTTTTATTAATCTTGATCATATTATCATTGATGAATCTTTTTGGATTGTAAATGTCAGTGAAGCTCACGATTTGAAAAGGGTTTAAAGTAAAGATTCGATAGGGTGTCGAAACCCTTAGAGAAGGTATATACCATTATTCCCCGAACATTAATACAGATAAATACCACCATGCATCCAGCGTACTTTCCCAAGGCTAATCACTGTTGCACTAGAAGGTGTAAGATGTTTATAAAGAACTTCTTTAGAGGAATTCACTTACATATGTCAGGGTCCATGCATGTATCCTAAGTGGGTCGTCTACCCTACGTTTGTAGTCTCTCTAGGTGCCAAATTTGATGTCTCTCCTTTTCCGTTCTGGGTTTAGTATCTGAAAGTTATTAGAAGGCCACATGATGCATTAAATACGGTATTCGAATTTTTACCCAAATTATTATATTTACTTAAAAAAGACTATTTTATATGAATCTTGGATTTTAATTTTGCCATTTTTTTGGACATCAAGAAAATAGACATCAAGAGACTAGTGGTCATTTAAAAGTGATGCTTGTCAAAAGTCTAAACCCAACCCTGCCAGAAAGCTGATTGTGATATATCTGTGTGCTCCCGCAATGTCCATAACATTACACAGCGATGAGTATCGCAACAAACACAATCCAAAAACAAAAGATCGGAATTTTGGACAAAAGTGAAATAAAGAAATATGATCAACATTTGTTTTCTCTCTGCGCCCAAATTCTCCATGACAGTTACATTTTTCATCAGTTTTACTTCAGTCTGAAATAATTTTGGAGCTGTATTAGGAAATCTTTAAGAATTACACCTCAATGATCACATTGTAACAAACATGTTACAGCCCAGAAGAAAAGAAACTACTTGCAAGAGTGACCCCTTGCATCTTCAAATTCTTTGCTCCTCTCTCTAGTAAAATTACCCTTTAAAATATTCAGGGAGTTTTGATATGAACATAGTTATTGAATTCAAAAGGCAAAATATTTACGCGAATTAGCCTATATCACACCCCAGTGTTGTCACACCTCAGTGCGTAACCTATGGCAGTGAAACTGCAACAGGGTCTCTGCCGTCAAACGTCTGGTAGCCCATGTCATTCTGGCAAAAAGTGGCAAAAAAAAAGTATATCGCATTTTCAGGTCTTGATCTTTCCGCAGAAATTGATAGCTAGGAGTTTAATTTATACATAACAGGAAAAGAAAGGACCAGACGAGAGGTATTTGTGAGAGACAGAATTATCAGTGCGTCCGTCAAAATGTATTTAATAAGAATTTCCAAGTTGATAATCAGCGAAGTATGTCAATCTGGGATGTCAATTATTGCACTAACTTTATTCCGTTATTTTAATGAAATCGGGTGTAGTCAATATTTTGACGTAATATTGCCGTTGAACGTTCTTTTAGTAGTAATAATAATAATAATAAGATTATTTATATAGCTCCGTTTTTATTACACAAGTAGGCAAAGTGCTGTTGCATATTATTTTATATGCTGCCTCCAGGAAATCGTCACAATCATTTCGCCCAATCTAGGACGGCATGCTGGTGAAGCGCACATCCCTCTCAGTACCTAGATTGTATTCCCCCTAGCAACTACCCAGGTTTCACTTGGGTCAACAAGGCAATTGATTTTAAGTATCTTGCCCAGGACACAGACACGTTGACTGCAGCGGGGCTCGATCTTACGATTTACAATGGTCTTACGATAATTAGTTCTTGCGCTTTAATATCTTTAAGCTGTGAGGACCACGCAATCCCAAATTGGTTTAACACATGAAAGCGAAATTCTGATTTTTAAATGTTATAAAGCAATATTATCTTATTCCAGAGCGGTTGGAGCTGAAGAATCAGGACAAGGTCGAATGGACCGTGGGAACACCCATGACCGACCCACATCAAGTTCCTAAATCGGTTTGTGGTTTGTGTCTGAATTTCTGTAATCTATTTTGATTCCTTTGGGTGAGTGGCTATATTGAAAGAGTACTGGCCGCCATCGCCTGATTTATTTTGAAGCCAAAGCAGTAGCATGGTCTTCATATGCAACAGGTAGAAGATATTATATAAATTTCACGCATATGCACGACCTATCGGTTTGGAGAAATTTCAAAGATTTATCATCAAATGCACAATTGCCCCACAGTTTTTCACAATCGTTTGTTCTATATCAAAATGACAAAAAATAATTCAAAAGGTGCTCAAAATGACCATCTAGATTGAATTCTTAGAAATTATTTTTTATGCTCTATTTAAAATGTGATAAAAATCTGCACGGAAACGATGTCATTATTATATGAGACCGAAGAAAATCATATTTTCTCTGTGATGTATTATCCCACCAGTAGAGAACCTTCGTTACCTGATTTTTCAAGAAAAGAAAAATATACATTACCATGTAATGGAAATGTGTTACCAAAATTACTTATCATTTTTTTACAAAGAACTGAAACACGTGAAATAACTTGTAAACAAATCGTAAAGTTGCACACTGAACTTTCCTGATTGTCCTTTAAACTTTTCATCGCACAGCGACATGTAGGCCTATTCCACCGGTGAAGTGTTTTCTTGTGACCTAAATCAAACAATCACATCCAATAAAGACATCTCAAAAATGACCATCTGCATTGAACGACAGCTGGTATTAGCTTTAGTTGTTGTGATCGGTTCTTTCAAATCACTTTATTTGACATCTCCTACCCTCAGGGCAGCGACTGAAGAAATACACTTCTCTATAATATTTTTAAAAGACTGCAAACTGGGCTGGTAAGAAAAACACTTTACCATAACGGTCATAGACCTATATAAATATACGATATGGTTTGGTCAATCTTAATATCTATACGGTGAATGATGCCATATAGGGGATGATGCTATAGGCTACGAGTGTATCAAATATTTACTCATAGAATCTTCAGTGCTTCGAAAAATGTTGCCATTCTTTCAGTAGTGAATTTTATGAAATTTCCTGTTTTTAGTGGCACAGTTTTAAAAAGCTTATATTTGCGACGGCTAATTGTTTCATATACTTTGACAACAGGTGTGCTTTCAATTACGTTTTAAAACGGAAACACTCAGATAGAAGAGAAGGAATGCACAGGTTGAAGTTATCAGTTGTAAGTCACTAAGTGAATTTAGTTCGTGCTGATGTAATAACCTGCAAAACTGTGACATTCCATTTGTAATGGGTTTTCTTATTTTCGCAGTACATAAGCAGATTAGGTCAGATGGGAAGGGTAACAATTGTATTCATCAGTTATAAACGATTCATCATTATATCACGTCGTATATATGTTCGTTGGGCTTTTGACATGATACACTACAATAACCCTTCGGCGTGTTTACCCATCCATGAATTTTGTTTTCGGATTGGACATGTCATATGAAAGCAAGTCGTTCAAACTAAAGATTGAGACACTAGACGGGAACTGTGGAAATATATCAAAATCGGTGACCAAAAGACGTTGGAAAAGCTCCACCTGTAAAATGTAATTGGTTTCAATGCGCCAAATGTTCACCTACTTCGTTTTAATTGTCTCCCCTAGACTCAACTGCAGAATACCGTAAAAGAACCCTCGTTTTAATAAACGGTTGTGATCCTCAGGTGCTATTCAAAACGCCGTATTTTATGCCATTTATAACAGTGTATTTTTTCCTTTTAATTCCATATTGTAAAAGAATATTCCACCGTTACAAGTTAATATCAATTGCTTACACGATTCGTGTAACTTTGCCATTTGTGACTAATTACACAACAAGTGCCATAATCACAAGAACGAATATCGACATATATACAAGACTATATATTTGACTTTAAATAAACCTGTTAAATGAAAATCGATTTCCATATATTTTCTCACTCTAAGCCAATTTCTTGGAATCCCCGAAAGATCCCTCAAAAGTCCATAAACAAAACTTCTGTCAAGCTACTGCCATTCGAATTTTTCATTCAATTAACCCTCGTCTACCTGAGCCATTTTTGTAACAAACTCCCGAAGGGGGGGGGGGTGGTTACCACCCCCCTGTATTTTCGTTCGGAACACCCATTCCTGTAATTGACCAAAGGATAGCTTAGAGTTTCTTTCTTTCCTTCTTTCCTTGGTACCAAATAGTACTAACATCCCCATTATGAACGTCACCATGACGTCATATGTTGAGGAAGTCAAAATATGAATTAGGGTGACAATTGTATTTGCATTTTTTTTTAAATCGACTCAACCCTATTAATAGCTCTACAATGATTTCTTTATATAAACTAGTCCTTTCCCATCAGTAGAGTCAAAACGCATGAAAATCGATATTTTCCGAAGCCTTTTGGCGAAAAATTGATATTTTCACTGTGTGTGTCTATTGAATGGCATTTTTGCTGACATGCGAACTTATGACGTCATTGGACGTAATGCTAGGCATGGTTGTACTCATTTGGTTCAAAGGAAAGAGGAGGACCATAGCTATCTATTGTAACCAAACTCAAGTGTATGTGATGTTCCTGTGTGATGTTTTTAGGGCATGTTGGTACTTCTCTTTTTCCGAGGGGGGGGTGGTTTACCACCTCCCCCTATCGATCACTTTGGGATCCCCCTGTAACTTACTTACCCCCGTGGATGTTTTTTTTTGGATTAAAAGGAGCGGAACCTGTCAATGACCAATTACCAATTAAATAATTTGGCACCAAAAGGGGGTTTTAACAAACCAGGGAACAACCTGAAGGGGGGGGGTGGTACCACCCCCCCTTCGTTAGACGAGGTTTAAATGGCAGACACATCATCGAACTCTGCAAGGTTAGTGAAAGCCAGAGATTCAAGATAACCTGAGTTTTATTGCCCAATATTCTATCTCCTCAGTCCAAGTATATCTTAACTGTCACTAACCATATCCACAACAACACGGTCCAGCTTGATCTTGGTCCTTGGCTTCCGCGCGGATCCACACCAGCGATCAACTAACCACTCTCAACTGATTTTGGATTTCATCGGATCTCGAAGTTCTACATTGAAGTCCGTACTCTGTTATCAGTAAGTTGGGGCATTGGGAATCTTGATGAATAATTTCCGCGTGCATCCCCCCAAGTCAGAGAGCTGGAGTCAAAATGGAAACGTACAATTAACAGGTTGGTTCAAACATGGTATGAACCTTCTGAGCTGACAGTTACTAGCCCAATGTTACTACAAACTGGTACATTATCTCCGTTACCGTTGACGATGACATGGTAATTCAAAATACAGGACATCCGTGTAGTTTGAGCTGACTGTCAAACATTGAAACCAAACTCATAATCGTAACTTCATATATGGATTATGGGATACTATTTCATATGTGAAAATGACATTTTTAAAAGTTGGATTCGTGGACTCCTTTTTTTAATTAAAGCAAAATCAAATATGCATCAAAGAGGACAAAGTAGATGAACGAAGCCACAGAATCGGCCTTGAGCCTGACAACAATCTCTTGCCCAATGCTTGACATCGCTTTTCGTTGCCTTCTTACGGCAGCTGGATTCTGTTTGAACCATCATGCAGTCCTGTGTTGAAAAAACCGCCTTTGTTCGTTCCTTGTCCTGGGATTTGTGTGCTTCATTTTCTTGCATTTCTTGTATTTTGTTGTCTTGCTTGAAGAAAAGACTTGTAAAACAACGTGATGATAAAACTATATGGTTTTATATTGGGCATCGAGCTTGGTGTACTTCATTTTCTTTCTTTGCATTTCTTGTATGGTTTTTCTTGCTTAAGCACGAATGAAATAACAACAGTGATGATAACAGTGTCGTTAAGCCCCCCAAGGAGGGGGCTCAGGGGCGCTAGCCCCCCGAGCCAATCAGCCTAAGTTGGACAAATTTAGGCACAAAGACCAAGTCTCAGCCTCCCGTCACATTACAATCCTGGCTTAAGCCCTGATAAAACTATATGGTTTATATTGGACCCCCTCAGGATTTTCCTCCGTTCCTTCCTACGATAAATGTTGTATTATGCCTGATAATGCTTCGATCCTTTCTTTTCTCAAGTCAATCATAATTATAACGTGGAAAATTAATTATTCGTTTCTTTTCCCTTTACATGAACTAACTAGGGCAAATGCATACGCGAGACATCTGCCATTCGGTTTTATAATGAGCGTATCAATACGCACTCATTTGTTGTAGGGTCGTTTTTATTTGTTGACTGCGATGTGTAATCCTTTCATAACCGAAGTACTAGCCGCGCCGAAAACGCACGTTACAGTTTCAAAGCGTAGTGATAGATTTTAAGTTATTTCGATAATTTCGATTCTTCAAACCGCGCTAGATATGTTTTTCACGCTAGGATGAAATGCCCCAGGCAGGACATAGGTTTGTGATTGAGAATAAATCGCGTGAATGATTTCAAAGATTGAAATTATCCCTTCCCCATGGCATATCAAGTTACCTCTGTCTGTATTTATCACTCATCTCAATCCTGTGACTCGATGAAAGTTCATTTTGCAAACAGGCAACGCCGTATAAATAATCCAGGATTGTCAATGGTTTTTGGGGTGTATAAAATTAAATAGGTCGGTTTGATATTAAGAGTGTTCGGTTCGCATGTCTACAGAGCGCATAGCTCTTAGCCATGGCGCGTATGTTCAAGGGTATAGGGTTTGATAGAGATTTATCTTTTTTGCAGGTCAGTTTTTTGAGTTTTGAGTTATGCGCCGGTAATTTAACAGAAGCATGATTGCTGTGAACTTTTAATAGCAGTGAGGACGAGTCAAACGTGGCAAACTGACGTGGCCTGGGGCCTAACTGTTGCGTATTTAAGAAGCACACTTACAAATGTACTTATTATTAACTGCGTAGGCCTATTATTGCTTGGCTGTCAGCATAATTTACAATTTGAGTGGGGTTACGACGTGGTGTTATGACTTAATAATAAGCCTCTGGTATTGTCATGTAGTAAAGCCAATTTAGAATGTGTGCACGACAGTCCGGCTAAGCCTTTGCCTAGACTTCAGTTTTCATCCCATATTTTTTCCTCTTAGGAACCCTCGATATCACTGCCTATCTCCTACACGTGGACAGGTTCGGCAAAAAATATTTCTAAATATTCTGGGTTTACAAGCCCAATTTTTGCATTTTTGTCCTCAGATCATTTGTATTACATAAAAAAAAAAACACTCAGTCAAAGAGAGAAAGAAAGACAATGTGTTTCTTGGCAAAAAAGGCAATGTTGTCATGCCGGTCGCGAGGGACTACTCCACATGGTGCAAAATTTTGCACCCTCAAAAATCTTATCTTCAAGATCGTAAATCCGGAACTACTACTTTGAACAGAAAATAGGTAAGTTTAATAACTTACCTATCCACAGCACCAAGACAACGTTCCTGATATTTTTGAGGTTTTGGGGTGGACCTCGTCTACCTTTGCCTAAGCCCCTAAGAGTTTCTGAGTTTTGACATGACCATAATTTTGAAAATAAAGAGCTAAAAAAATCCCTCAACATATATATCATCTTTAAAACAGTGTAATTCAATACAAAACCAAATTAAAACACACGAAGTCATCACCTGAATCTGCAGTTTTGGCCTCCAAATCATAACATTTTACCAATGGTAACAATCACCTACCATGAGATTACCCAAGCTCTTAGGAAAACCCTATTACAACTCAGTTTAAAGTTGCTATATTGGATCAGAAATGGATCGAGTTAGAAGCATGCGTGCCATGCCAGTCTTTGCGTTGAATGACACTCACATGGTGATGTGTCACCGAGGCAGTATAAGCTTATCATTGATGTTAAAGGTTTCAAATTCAGCGTTACATGACACTTCTTTTTTTTTTGCCACTATTCTGTTTTCATGGCTATCACGAAGGAGCATTATTTGCATGATTTGAATTTGAAAATGTTGAAAACAATTTAATATTAGCTTACCCCGATATGCTGGTAGTACGTCATTGAAAAGTAAAACAGGCTACGAACCACATGTATAGTCTCACATCTTGATCGATTACGCTGTGACAACGGAGATACAGAATGCTTGTTGTTTTGCCGTATTGTAGTTATAACGGTAACGAGATGAATAGTTGGTGTCACGACGTGTCAGTCCCAGCCTCACTGTCAGGTATCAGGTATCAGTTTGCTCTTGGGGCGAACCGATAATATAATCCGACTATGTTAAATCATGTCTGTCCATGACCTCTCCCAAGTTGCTATTTATTGTTTTCCAAAAGACACCGTTTATTATGCTAAAGCGTAAAAATTACCTTTTCCCTACTGATTCAAAACCGACATACGATGAAGATAATCGGTTTGTTTTTTCCAATTTGGTACGTACGTCTTTTTACTGAATGGGTCCCCCGAACAAAATAATAACCATCAAGCCGTGACGGGATCATCAAATCTTAATTTTTTTCCAAAATTTGGCTGTTATCCCATAATAATTCCTTTTTAAGATTCAACATCTGTATATTGTTTTTAAAATTAAATTCATTGTCCCCTACCCGCATGAATGGAAAAAGATGTGTCCATACTCTACAACGAAACATAGTCCGCCGGCTAAATACCCTTATACCGTGGACTGTATGAGCAGACGGATCCCCCGTTTTAGTTGTAAAATAAAAGCCCTTGCGCGCGGCTGCGGTGGTTATGCGTCCAGTGTGAACATCGCCGGATAGCCCTTGTTTTATTTTATAGAGACTACAAAGTACGTAGATCAGGGTTAAGCCATAAACGTTCAATCCGTATTTCACACAAACCACTAATTTTACAACACTCAGAACCATGAAAAATATAAACCTTTACAGCAAACCGGTTGGTTTTAATAAAGACCAGCTTATCTTATCTGCTTTATATTTTAACTCACTTGTTTTAAAGCAAACATCGATCCCAGATAGCTTAAGCATATGGGTTTGTTTGGACCATTGTGTTGACTTAGAAACATTTTCTGCTCTGCGGCTGCCCAGTCATGTTCTCTGCTCTTTTGCAGTCACCGTGATGGTGTTAGTGTCACACCTATGTAATTTTTAACACTTAGGCCAAGGGGGGGGGGGGGTTGCATAGTCCACATTTTTTTTTTGCGATTTATCGGGTACGCAATCAAATTTTTCAGGAGTTTTTTTCTTATTGTCTGATTATGAATACCGCTTCTCCTGATCAAAAAAAAGTAAATCCGACACGGCTCATTAGAAAATTCGGTTGGGTCCCTATGAACCCCCCCATAACCAAAACCAACCCACCCCCCCCCCCCATTGGGCACTAACGAAAGTGAAAAAAACAATATTTACTAATTAAAAATAAATCTATTTGCTTAATATATACCTTCTGAGGGCAATTAAATTAAAATTAAATCATACTTAAATCAAATACTTAACCTTTTATATGCCGATAGCATCAATTTTAATTTTGTCATGACTGTGTAAGTCTATGGGGAACCAAGGTGAATTTGAAGTTTCTGAGAAAAATAAAAAAAGCATAAATTTGGCTATATTTTGACATAATTATGTTATTGGTTTTTCTAGAGTAGATATAATGAAATAATTTTTTTGGTTCAAAAACCTTCAATTGGAGTTGCTGAGGAGGAAATGTTGCGAACCACTCTTTTTCGGAGAGTGACTTTTCAATTGCTAGGTTATAGTTCAGTTCGCGGCTTTTCAATTTTATTGTGGTAATGTGGTTCTTACGTTACCCCCCATTTACCTTGTGTTAGTGTCATGATCAAACTCCCAAGGAAAGTGGTTATCTGGGTTGGGTGTCCTAGACCCCCCCCCCCCCCTTCTGGGGGGCACTAACTGAAGTTTATTTTAGCTTGGCTTAAGTGTTATAACCCAAAGAAGGAGTCAATCGATTTTCATTATAATATTTATTTATTTATTTCTACATTATACTCATTCAGTTACAGTGTCCGGCTGATTCTCATCAGTACAAGTTCAAATTACCAAATGTTCTTTATGGATACGGATTCCTCCGTGTGTGAGGACATCTGAATGAAGAGAAGTTAGGTAAACTTTGCAAATTGTTGCTTGGTCTATCCAGGATGCCGTATTTTGCTATCGGATCAGCCCTCTTGCTATGAATCCAGCTAATTATACATTAGAAAATCGCTATCACCTGAAATGGCGCATGACGCATTTACGCTGTGTATGGATCCAGAAATTGACTCATCGTCAATAAAATTGACCGGCATTGCCTGATTTATCTATAACTTGCTAGTCCACGATCTCCAATGGTCATGCGAACCTGAGAAATGTACTAAATGGTTTTTATTTTTTTTTTAAGTGTCAGAACATGCTAAAGAAGTCTTGTAATTTAATTCCGCCCGATGCCTAACTACACAACACCATACTATACTGCCGCAGGACGGAATCGAATCTTCATTTCATGTTTGTGACCCCGGTCAGCTCATAGGAAGCATGTTCTCGTGACAATGGAGACTTTTGTACAATCGTCCTAACAGTAGAACATAGCCTTGCATATGACGTTGCAAAGGAGTCTGCAGGGAATGTTTTGATGTTCCTAGGCCACATTGACCTACTGATTCCAAATTTGATTATGTAACTTCACTTGCAAATCCTTGACCCTCTTATTTTTGAGATATGGAAAGGGGTAATTAACAGGGTCCATTTTCAAAACTTCATACGGTACTTTAAAGGTGCATAGCATTTCATTCTGGGTCAATGATATAAATATGTCATATAGTTTGTTACATCTAAACCATAACTTTTAGCACATTAGTTTAAAATTATAATAACAGATTTCTCTCAAAGTGGGCTCACTCTTCCATGCTTATTGATAGTAACACTAAAAATGTTATGGATTTGTTTGGTATTGTGATTATTGAAATGAATAGTGTAAAGGCCCTGGGTCTAAGGATCAGCAATCTGGCTTCTGTTAGATATCTATGCGCTGATTACCAAATGTATGTGATATTTCCTGTTGTAACATTCCCCCATTCCATAACGAAACATTTTGAAAAACCAATTGGAAATTTGTGCATAGAGTCTCTTTTGCAATTTCATTGGTTAACCACAGGACTACTTAATTTCTTGGGCTTTAAATCAATAACATAACGTTTTGGACGAGATATAGCCGTGTGTTGGTGGTAATGTCTACTATTAAACTATGTGAACGACACTTTCTAACAAAATGCGTATCAGTCGTAAAGAAACGATTGTGTCAATCAGAATCGGCAGGATTGAAATTTAACGGCAGAGCTGTGAAACACCAATTTTATGTCGCGTCATATGAAATAGTTTTGGGGGGGGGGAACACAACCTGACGGACTAACTAGCTTACCTACCTGAACCGACGTAACAACCAGCGATAGCTAGACACGTACGTGGCTCAATTTTTCCAGGCTATTTCTTATTATAAGGACGTTCCCAAGCCTTGAATTATTATCGAGATCTAGATCTCAGATATCAATTTTTTTGCGACACAAAGAGAATTTTGAGCTCTACCATTCACCATTATAGTTTACTACTATGCCAATTAGCAATGCAAGTGGCAAAAATCTCACATTTGGAAATTTGGGGCGATCTTCATAAAGAATGTCCTGTGAACTCACTATCCGGTGAACTACAATCTCCATAAGTCGTGAACTGTCATACATATAGGTTGGCTGTGTCCATTTTATGAATATCTGGTGAACCTATAACTGATATTACTCCCAGTTGGGATACGCTTTTTCATCAATCACCCAGTAATTGGCCCTGATTGGTGATATATTTTGAAATCCGGTATACCAGAGTATTCCCTGTTTAAGTTGGGAAATTCCACATTTTAATCATAAACCCATCAGTACCGCGTGTTTTCCTATTCAGAATGGACAGTAGGTGGTTTAAAATAAAACGCTACCCTACCATATTTACGGGTCGTGTCGAATTTATAAATCATGTAATTGGAAATAAAATTGAATTAGACTTATTTTGATAACTCTCCCCCTCCCCCCGTTGGGTCGTCTTATGTGCTATATCGGTTACCCCTCATTCTCAGTTAATAATAAGATGCGAGCAAGGTTAGATGAGCAATGGGTTTTAATATTTCAATTGTTTTTAGTAATTTAATCACCAACTTCTGCAGTCCGTGTTGAAAATACAAGATTTTCTCAGCTTTGCTTTAGCCTTCGAACATGTTAGCCTTTTCGAGATTACGTGTTTCTAAAATTCGATGACAACACATATTTGTCATTGATACTTGCTATACAATACAAACACTAACATTGTAGAATTCGTGATTGGGAATTTGAATTGCATTGTTTTAAACCGATATGTTTCTAAAAGATAGTGTTCGCCATTTTTCTTTTCGGGCAAACATGTATTGCCATCCGAAATCTAACTTGATGTAAAAAGAGAGAACGTGACACTTTGTTTAGATGACATACGTGACATATTCCATGCTAATCTGTTGTCCGTTCTTTATTTGAGAGTTCGTGTAGACAAATGTTGAACATCCTTGAGATTTTAAGCCGGTTTTCTTTCTCAATTCTATTAATAAATTCCTTTTGAAAAATGTGATATTGAGAGGGGATATTTCATACATTGTTCAAAGGCAGTTCGTTATCCACAGTCTCTTCTCCCACGACAAAAGTTCAGATCTTTATACCCATCTGCCCGTTGCCCTAATATAGTAGGGCTTTCCCAAAAATTAAGTTCGCCCCTAAAATTCTAGGACATTTTCTGTGCATACCTTCACTGAGACGGATGTGTGAAATTTGTTTAAAAACGTTTTGAATAGAGGAAACATTTACTCGTCAATAAAATGGCGTTGCTCTTCAAATGCAACTTTTACTAGCACACACACTATTTCGTCAAAAATGACGTTTTCAGACGAAAAATTGCAGTTTGCAGTATTCAAATGTCTAAAGTCAACCATTATCAATTTACAAAACAAGTAATTTCATTTCTTTCTTGTAATTTATGAGCTTGAGTTATTAAGCTTATCATTATGCATTGGCAATATATTAAAATGAGATGTAACTTTATTTATCGTAACCCTAAGTCAATTTTTTGTCTTCGCATATTGCATTTTTAATGGAAGAAAACATGATGTTTGAAATGCTTGTTTCAATCAAGCTTATTTTTTTGCCAGTCCAACGTGAGCTCCATAGTCATCTGCACTGAGACATCATTGAGTTTTTACCATGAACCATTTGCTTGTTTGTTTTTGAGGAATGGTTCGGTGATTCCACGAATTTGGGCCACTTTATTAGCCTCTTATGTGTCATGCTTCAACATTTCACCTGCCCCAGGTTCTCTATTGGTTTGAGATCGCTGAATTTGGCTGACGAATCGATTGTCCCAATACTCTTATCTTCCGAACGTTGCTTGTGACAATGACCGTATTCGGAGTTCTGTCTTGCATGATAGAAAGTCATCAACCAAATTGTTACTCTCATTGCCTGCGTGGTGGGACCCTTCACAATATAATTGCCTGAACGTCAGTCGTATTGTACGATCACCATCAACATTGTTTGCTTGTCTCCGTACTTGTTTTAAATTGTTATTTTGTATGGCCCTACATCGGAATCAGACGTGAAACTTTGAAATAAACCTTTTTTTCTAGTGGAAATTCTATTGTGAACCATACACAAACAAAGAGGTGTCAGAATCACGAAATGCACCCTTTAATACTGTCCATTATCCTTATATCATCCCCCCGTTGCCTTACCCCATGTCTAATAATGACTTCAATAATTCAATAAATAAGCCGTTTTATTTCTACACGACATATCTGTATCGTTAGCTTCCTCCAATATGCTTTATGGGCTTCCATCTGTAACTGTAAGCACTATGAAGCTCGTGCAGTTTGATTGGCTTTCACCGGTGTAATATGAGCATAGATAACAATATTTTGCACTGCGTATTTGAGATCTCATTTAGGTTACTAAGGGCGTATTGTTGTTTGCAACAATTGCCCTTTAATTGAATCAATACAATAAACAGGCAAGTGCATAACGGATTAAGAATACTTTTCAACTTGCAACTTACAATAAAGAAGTCATGTTTTTTAAAGCAAACAACGCATAAACCATACCTATTTACTGCATTTCCACTCTTCTTGTTGGAGTTTCACGTCATTTTAGGACAGCTGCAACGAACGTTGTTTTTATCCTCATTTCATCCAGTGTTTCTCAGCTCTAAATTGTAACGGTACATCAATAATTGCAATAATTTGCGATGCCTAACATAATTATCATCAATTTATAGGGCATTACCAAAATTTAGTTCATTTCTCATTCTGTATTTGCCATATTTTAGCCAAGATCACCCGTCAAGCATAATCAATATAAATATCAAGTTAACGGACTGATGATGTATATTTTACTATAAGCATCACTAATTACCCTTAAACTGCTTGATACTTGCAAGTACTCCCTATCAGGTGCCGTGGAAATTAACTTGCGATTCTGATGGTAGAAGTAACAATGCATGTGGCAAACCCTATTCAATATGTGCTAATATCGGTGGCTCGTTTAGGCATGGAAGGCAACTGCGATAAAAAAAACTGGGACGTCCACCTACTCGCCTTTAATAATTGTTGATACTTTATCGAAATAAGGACTTTTGATAAATGACCATCAAAATCCTTCACCCCCTCAACTAGAGAAGCAAATTTGTGAATTGCGACTTCCCTGTTGCGATGGCTTTAAGATAACTTATCAATCGCTTTCATTCATTCAACGTTCAACTTCAAGGGTTCCACTCGCCTCAATTTGATCCCGTACCTCAGTCAGGCCTTTTTTGAAAACTTCAAATGCTTTTCGTCTGAGTAGAGTTAATTCGTTTGAAATAGTAGGCGGTAGTTCATATGGTTTTATGGGCTTATCCTGCTTTGAAAATAACTCATCATCCACAAATGATAAGATACGAGTTCTACTTGTACATAACTCAATGCAGACAAATACAAACGTCATGAGACTGAAAAACCTTGCCTTCCAAAGTCATCATTCTTACACAATGCTAAACTAAGCTGTAAAGAAGTAACTACAAGTTATAAAACTTATGAGTAATTACTACTTACATTCTGAAAGAGAGGAATCGTGTGAAGTATTATTACTTCAATATAGCCTCAGGTATGCGGGGTTTATCGAAATTGCCAATACGTAATATGATAGTTATCTATGGCTAGTTATACTGGCTCTGTATTTTATCGCCCTTTAACAAGAATGTTACTCCCTTCATGTCTTGCCATTGTAGAGCAGCTGTACTCTCAAACATTTACCCCCGTCTCCTGCATCTAATTCGCGGGAAGAGGCACTCATATCTCATATACTACGGGTGCATTTCGGTCTTTCGATGAGGCCCTCCATGGCGTACCCGAATCGTCGTAGAGCAGGGGTGTACGGAAAGTACGTCTTTATCTCCAAGTAGAACTTTTCATGCAATACACATTTCATTCATAAACATTATCCATTTTCAGGCTCTTAACAAAAAACTATTTATAACTTTATATTAAATTATTTATTTAATTTCTAAGCAAGGGGTATTTCAGAAAATTTTGTAATCACGCCCTATGTTTCTTCGTGACTGTTTATAGCCACTTTGGGATGGGCGGGAACACCACCGACTGCAAAGTTTGTTGACATTATCTCGTAGGAAGCAATAAGTGTTCAGCTTTCTTATCCCCAGATAAGGAAGCCTATCTCCAAATAACACTCTGTTTAACTGCGCGAACGCTTCTTTAAACGGATATTACAATCTGAACCCCAATAAAACCGTCTTATTATCTAGGGTTAAAAGCTGAACCCCAATAACGGTCCTAGTCTAGGGTTAAAAAGCTGACCCCCAATACTGGTCCTTATCTGGGTTACAAAGCTTTCTCTAGATACGAAACCTTATCTAGGGATAGGCGCCCTTAATCTCCAAATAACACTCAGTTACTCAAGATAACAACTGAACACCATAACGATCCTATCGGGCTTAAAAAGCGGCACCCCAATACCGGTCTTATTGGGTTCCGCTTGTTATCTCCAGATAGGGCCCGTATTTGGGTTTTAGCTTTGCTACTCCGAGAGGAGTGTTTACAACCTCAAGATAAGGACCATTATTTTGGTCAGCTTTGTTTATCTCTACTAGCTTTGTGAACTCCACTCTATATAAGGACCGTTTTTTGGGGTTCGGCTTTGTAACCCTAGAGACCCAAAATCGAAATACGTAACGGAAATACTTAAAGGTAAACGAGAGATTTCACATACAGTTTCCCGAAAAATTGACAGACTCTGAGTTTTGCACTGATGCAAAGCTTCAATAATTTCCCTTTATGAAAGGATAAGCTGAGAAATATTTCTTTAGTACGAACATTTTAAAATATTTATTTCGTGAGGAGGCAAATAAGAAATCCAGCCTACGTTTATATTGAAATAAACCAAATTAAACCCCGCACTTTTTTTATCAGTTTAAGACATTCTTATAGCCCAAACCCCATGGTAGAAATCTTTTGAGTTCATTATATAATCGCTACATATGACAACACTATATGATTTACTCAAAATCCTCGTTGCAACCCTTCTGATATATACGTAAACTTCCTACATTTCCCGTACTACTTACTACTTGGTTTCATGAACCTTATACAAGGACGTTTCAGAGGTTTATTGGACAGCGAAAGGCAAACAGACCACCAGAGGTTTATTGACACAGAAAGGAGAAAAGACTACCAAAACCAAGTTTTGATTTAACCCCGATAATCATAATCGACCATATCGTATAGGTAAGCATGCTTGAAAAAAATATGTACACACACACAAAACTACTAATCACCTTTTATATTACATAAGAAGATCTTTGGATTACTTATGCTTGATTACTACTTATCTTGTTTAAGACACTTATAAGTTTCTTAATATACCAAACACACTTTTCCCCCCTGGAATAATGTATTTGATACCTATTATCTGTTGATGAATCTTTCTCTCTTGTCATTGTTCTCTGTTGCAGTCACCGTGAGTGGTGTTAAGTGTACACACCTACGTGTATTTTAACACTTAAGTGCCCAAGGGGGGTGCATAGTACCCAACATTTTTTTTTGCGATTTATCGGTTACGCAATCAAATTTTTCAAGGAGTTTTTTTTGCTAATTGTCTGATTTATGAATACGCTTCTCCTGATACAAAAAAATTTAAATCCGCCCATGGCTTCATTAGAATAATTAGGTTGGGTCCCTAGGAACCCCCCCCCCCCCATTGGGCACTAACGAAAGTGAAAAAACAAGATATTTTACTAATTAAGAAATTAAAGTAATTAAATCTATTTGCTTAGATATATACCTTAGGAGGCAATTCATTAATAATTAATAATACTTAAATCAAATACTGTAACCTTTTATATGCTGATAGCATCAATTTTAATTTTGTCATGACTGTGTAAGTCTATGGGGAAACCAAGGTGAATTTGAAGTTTCTGAGAAAAATAAAAAAATGGCATAAATTTGGCTATATTTTGCAATAGTTATGTTAATTGGTTGTTCTAGAGGAGATATAATGATTTATTTTGGTTCAAAAACTTACATTGCAGTTGCTGAGGATGGAAATGTGCGAACCACTCTTTTTCGGAGAGTGACATTTTCAATTGGCCATAGGTCATAGGTCAAAGTTCGGATTTTCATTTTTATTGTGGGTATGTGGTTCTTACGTGACCCCCATTTACTTGTGTAAATGATCAAACTCCCATGGGAAAGTGGTTATCTGGGTTGGGTCCCTAGGAACCCCCCCCCCCCTTGGGCACTAACGGAAGTTTTTTTAGCTTGGGCACTTAAGTGTTAAATAACCCAAAGAAGAGTGCATCGATTTTCATTATTAATATTTATTTATTTCTACAGTATAACTCATCAGTTAGCAGTGTCGGCTGATAGCGCATCAGTATCAGATTACAAATTACCAAAACATGTTATATTATGGATACTGGATTCCCCTTTGAGGACATCTGAAATGAAGAGTAAGGTATAGGTAAATTTGCAAAATTGTTGCGTGGCTATTCAAGGATCGTATTTGCTGTCGGATCAGCCTCTGCTATGAATCCAGCATAAAATTAGAAAATTAGAAAAATCGCTATCACCTGATGGCGCTTTCTTATGTATGACGCATTACAGCTGTGTATGATATAAGAAATTAGACTCATCCGTCAATATAAAATTGACACGGGCATTGCCTGATTATACTAGAAACTTGCTAGTCAACGATCTGCCAATGTCAATGCGAACCTGAGAAATTGGACTATGGTTTATTTAAGTGTCAGAAAACCATGTAAAGAAGTATGTATTTTATCCGCCATGCGCTAATACACAACACCATACTGGCGCATGACGAATCGCCAATATTTCATTTCCATGTTTGTGGGACAATCGGTCAGCTCATAGGAAGCATGTTCTCGTGACAATGGAGACTTGTTTCATCGTCTACAGTAGAAACATAGGCCGTGCATTATGACGGTTGCAAAGGCGTCTGCAGGGAATGTTTGATGTTTTCTAGGCCACATTGACCTACTGATTCCAACTTTTGATTATGTAACTTTGCCACCTTGACCTTTATTTTGAGATATGGAAAGGGTTAAATTAACAGAGGTCAATTGCTAAACGGTTCATACGGGATTAAAAAGGTGCATAGGCATGTTCATCTGGTCTCCAAGATTAAAAGATGTTCATTAGTTTGTTACATCTGAACAATAATTTTAGGCACATTAGGTTAAATTATAATGAACAATTCTCTTCAGTGGGGCTCAACTCCTTCATGCTTATTGATAGTAACATAAAAAAATGTTATGTGATTGTTTGGTATTAGTGGATCTATGAAGATGGAATGTGTAAAGGCCCCACTGGGTCATGAGGGATACAGCAATCTGGCTTCTGTTAGATATCTATGAGCTGATTAAAATAAAGTATGTGTATAATTCCTGTTTGAACATTCCCATTCCCATACGAACATTTGAAACCAATTGGAAAATTTGGCCGCGTCTCTTGCAAGTTCATTGGGCCTACCACAGGACTACTTAATTCTTAGGGCTTTAAAATCAATAACAGCAACGTTTTGGACGAGATATTAGGGCACAGTTGTGTTGGTTAATTGTTCTAGTAAACTATGTGAACGACAATTCTAAAAAATGCGTAGCAGTTCGTTTTACAAAGAAACGATGGTAATCAGAATCGGGGATCCCCAATTATAATTTAACGGCAGAGCTGGAGTGGGAACACAACAAATTTTAGCTACGTCCATGATGAAAATAGTGACACAAAAAATGAAGACTAGCTAACTTACCTGAACCGACGGACACAAACCAGCGGAAATTAGCGTGACACGTACGTGGCTCAATTTCCCGGCTTATTTCTTATTAGAAGCCGTTCCCAGCAGCAGTTGGAATTATTATCGGAGAGCTAGATCTCAGTATCAATTTTTGCGACACAAAGAGAATTTTGAGCCTACCATTCACAAGCTAGTTTACTAGCCAATTGCAACTGACAACTGTGCAAAATCTCACATATTTGGAAAATTTGGGGCATTCTTCATAAAGAAATGTCCTGTGTACTCACGATCCGGTGAACTACAATCTCCATAAGTCGTGAACTGTCATACATATAGGTTGGCTGTGCATTATATATCTGGTAAACCTATAACATGATATTACATCCCAGTTTGGTGATATCGCGTTTCACCCAGTAAATTGGCCCATTGCGATTGTGGATAATAGTTGAAATCCGGTTTTTATCCAAGAGTATTCACTGTTATAATGTGGGAAAATATGCCACATTTGTAATCAATAAACCCATCAGTAACGCGGTTTCCTATTCCAGGTGGACAGTATGGGGTTTTTAACGCTATCATCTAACATAAGTTACGTCATTTTAGATATATCCATGTAATGGGAAATAAAATTGAATTAGGAACTTATTTGATAAATTCCCCCTCCCCCCGGTTTGGTCTCTTATGTGCTATATAAGGTTTCACTTCATTCTCAATAATAAGATGCCAGAGCAAGGTTGTAGACATTAGATGGAGCAATGGGTTTTTTTTAAATATTTCAATTGTTATAATTAATCACCAACTTCTGCAGTCGTTGTTGAAAATACAAGATTTTCTCAGCTTTGCTTTAGCCTTCGAAACAGTGTAGTAAGCTTTTCGGAAGATTAAGTGTTCTAAAATGCGACGATGACCCAAAACATTATTTGTCATTTGGACTTGCTACACCCTACATTGTTAGAATTCGTGATGGTAATTTGAATTGCATTGTTAAACCGATTATGTTTATAAAAGAGATTACGTGTTCGCCATTTCTTTCGGGGCAAAAATGTATTTGCCATCCCAGAAATATAACCTTGATGTAAAAAAAGGAATGAGAGAAACGTGGACAAATGTTTAGAGTGAATACGTTGACAGGTATTCAATGCTATCTGTTGTCCTCTTTTAGAGAGTTCGTGTGAGAAAATGGTGAAACATTCCGTGAGATTTTAAGCCGGGTTTCTCAATTTATTTAAATTGAAATACGATTTTGAATTAATTGTGATATTAAGTGAGATATTATACATTGTTCAAAGGCAGTTCGTTATCCACAGTCTCTTCTCACAACAAAAAAAAAGTTCAGATCTTATACCTCTGCACCGGGCCCTAAGTATTAGTAGGGCTTCCCAAAAATTAAGTTCCCACTAAAATTCGAGGACATTTGGCAACCTTCACTGACAAACTGGAGTGTAGAAAATTTTTAAAAACGTTTTTGAAGAGAGGAACATTTGACTCTTTCAAAAAAATTAAAATGGCGTGCTCTTCAAAATGAACTTGTACTATCAACACACACTATGTCTTCAAAAATGACGTTTTCAGAAGAAAAATATTTTTTTAATTTTTTAGTTTTTTGAGTTTTGTAATTTTGTCACTTTGTGAAATAATTTCCATTTCCTTTCTTTTAAGTATTGCAGCTTGAAGTAATTAAGCTTAAATCATTAATGCATAGGCAAATATTTAACAATGAGATGTAAGCGTTACATTCATCAGTATCACGTTATAAAGTCAATTTTTGTCTTCGCATATTGCATTTTTTATAGGAAGAAAGAAATGAGTTTGAAATGCTTGTTTAAATCAAAGAGCTAATTGTTTGGCCATTCAACGTGAGCTCCAATAGTCATCTGCATGTGAAATCATTGCAGTTTTAGCATATAACGGATTTGCCTTGTTTTGTTGAGGAATGGGGTTCCATGGGTGATTCCACGAATTTGGGCCACTTTATACTACTGATGTTCAATCTGCTTCACATTTCACTGGCCACACATGGTTCTCTATTGGGTTGAGACGGCCACTGAAAAAATTGGCTGACGAATCGATTGTCCAATTACTCGTTTATCTTCAAGAAACGTTGTTGTGACAATGACCGTATGCGGAGTTGCATTGTCGTGCATGAATATAAAGGTCATCACCAATTGTTACTCTCATTGCATGACGTGTGGGGAAAAACGTCACAAATTATTTGGTGAACAGGTCTCAGTTCGTATTTGTACGATCACATCACATTAGTTTGCTTGTCTCCGTACTTGTTTTAATTGTGTATTTTTATTGCTACATCGAATCAAGTGAAATTTTGAAATAACCTTTTCTAGTGGATGTTTATTGAATCATAAACAAAATCAAAGACGGTGTCAGAATCACCGAAATGCACCTTTAATACTGTCCATGCCTTATAATCATGCCCCACCCGTTGCCTTAACCCATGTAATAATGACTTAATAAATTCAATAAATCAAAGCACGCGTTTTATTTTCTACACGACATATCGGTCTCTTTAGCTTTCCTACCATTATGCTTTATTGGCTTCCATTCTTGTACTCTGTAAGCACTATGAAAGCTCGTGCAGTTTGATGCTTTCACGGTGATGTTTGTAATATGAGGCAATAGATACAATATGTTTGCACTGCGTTAGTTGAGTCTCATATGAGTTACTAAGAGGCGTATTGTTGTTTGCAACAATTGCCCTTTATTGAATCAATACAATCAAACAGGCAAGTGCACAACGGATAAGAATACTTTCAATGGCAACTTACATAAAAGAAGTCATGTTTTGTTAAAGCAAACAACGCATAACCATGACCTATTTACTAGCATTTCCACTCTTCTTGTTGGAGTTTCACGTCATTTTAGTACAGCTGCAACGAACGTTGTTTTTATCCTCATTTCTTCTGCTCTAAATTGTAAAGGTACAATCAATAGATTGCAATATTTGCGGATGCCTAACATAATTATCATCAAATTTATAGGGCATGTAACAGAAATTTAGTTTCATTTCTGCATTCTGTATTTGCCATATTTTAGCCAAGATACACACGTCAAGCAATAATCAATATAAATATCAATGTTTACGGGCTGATGATGTATTATTTTATAAGCAATCACTAATGTACCCTTAAAACTGCTTGATACTTGCAAGTACTCCCTATCAGGTGCCGTTGAAATTAACTTGCGATTCTGATGGTAGAAGTAACAATGCATATTGCAAAGCCCTATTCAATAATGTGCTAATATCGTTGGCTCGTTTAAGGCAATCGAAGGCAACTGCGATAAAAAAAAAATGGGACGTCACTCGCCTTTAATATTGTGTATACTTGATAGAAATAAGGACTTTGATAAATTGAACCATCAATCCTTCTCAAATAGATATAGCATTTGTGAATTGCGACTCCCTGTGGCGATGGCTTTAAGAATAACTTATCAATCGCTTTAAACGTTCACTTCAAGGTTCTAACTCGCCTCAATTTGAGATCCCGATACTCAGGTTCAGGGCTCTTTTTGAAACACTTCAAAATGAATTTTCGTTATGGGTAAGTTAATTCCATTTTGGGAATAGTAGGCTGTTAGTCCATATGTTATGGGCTTATCTGCTTGAAAATCAACAGTCATCATCACGAAAGATGATACAGATACGATTTCTACTTGTACAATAAACGCAATGCAGACAAATACAAAAACGTATGAGACTGACAAAAATAACTTGCTACCAAGAGTCATCATTCTTACACAATGCTAAACTAAGCTGTAGAAGAACTAACAATGTATACAATACGTATGAGTTATATACTTACTTCTGAAAGAGGAGGAATCGTGTGAGTATAGTACTTAAATATAGCCTCTACGGTATTGCGGCGTATCGAATTGCCAATACGTCATAGTGATAGTTATGCTATGGCTAGATTATACATGGCTCTTTATCGCCCTTTAACAGAGAATAGTTACTTCATGTCTTGCAATTGAGCATATGTTAAATCATCCAAACATTACCCCTGTCTCCTGAATCTAATCGAGGAAGAGGCATCATATACTACAATATATATACGGTGCATTTCGTCTTGCGATGAGGTCCTACAGTGGCGCCGTACCCAGAATCGTCAGAGCAGGGGTGTAAGAAGAGTACGTGTTATCTCCAAGTAGACTTTTTCATGCAATAAACAGTTTTCATTTCATAAACAATATCCATTTTCAGGCTCTTAACAAAATAACTATTTATACTTTATAATTAAATATAGGTTATTTAATTCCAAAGCAAGAGCGGGTTTCAGAAAAGTTTGTGTAATCACGCCCTAGGTTCTTGACTGTTTCAGGCCACTTTGGGGATGGGAGGGAACACCACCGACCTGCAAAGTTGTTGTACATTATACTCGTATGGAAGCATAAGTGTATCACTTTTCTTCTTATCCCAAGGAGAGATAAGAAGCCTTATCTCCAAAAACACTCTGTTAACTGCAGAGAACGCTTCGTTAACTGGATATACAAATTGAACCCCCCAAATAACGCGTCGTTATCTGGGTTACAAAGTTGAACCCATATAACGTCCTTATCTAGGGTTTTTAAAAAAGCTTGAACCCCAAATAATGGTCCTTATCTGGGGTGTAACAAAGCTTAATCTTAGATAGGAAACCTTATCTAGGGATAAGGCCCATTATCTCTCCAAATAACAATCAGTTAACTCAAGATAAAGCTGAACCCAAATACCGGTCCTTATCTGGGCTTAACAAAGATGAACCCCCAAATAACGGTCGTTCTTATTTGGGTCAGCTTGGTTTATCTCCAGATGGGCCCGTTATTTGGGGTTTAGCTTTGCTTTAAACTCCAGAGGAAGGAGTGTAACTAAAGATAAGGGACCATTATTGGGTTCAGCTTTGTGATATCTCGCTAAGCCTTTGTGAACTCTATAACGGACCGTTGATGTGGGTCAGTTCTGACCCTAGCTAGCCAAACGAAATACCTAACGCGAAATACTTTAAAGGTACAACGGAGATTTCACATCTCAGGTTTCCCGAAAAAAATGAAAGCCTTGATGTTTGCACTGATGCAAAGCTTCAATAATTTCCCTTTATGAAAGGATTAAGCTGAGACATACTTTCTTTAGACGAAGCTTTAAATATTTTTTTAATTGGTGTGAAGGAGCACGCAAATCAAGAAAGCCAAGCCTACGTAGTATATTGAAATAAAAACAAATAAAAAGCCGCCGTTGGTATCCACTTTTAAGAGCATTTCTATAGCCAACACAGGTAAGATAATCTTTTGAGTGTCTAATACTATATGAAATCGCTACACATATGAACACCCCATCTATATGGAAACTCAAAATCTCTCGTTGCACCCTCTTGATGATACCGTAAACTTGCCCTACAGTTGAACGTTACTACTTGGTTTCATGAAAACCTGCAAGCAACGTTCAGAGGTTTATGGACAGAGAAGGCAGACACAGACCACCAGAGGTTTATGACACAGAAAAGTAGAAAAGACTACCAAAACAAAAGTTTGAGTTAACCCGATTATCTAATAGACCATCATAGCGTAAGCCATGCTTGAAACAAATATTGTACACACAATAGAAAAATACTAAATCACCTTTTATATTACATTAAAGACAGATCTTTGATTACTTACGCTTGATTACTACTTATGCTTGATTTAAGACACTTATAAGTAGTATGAATATTACAAAACCACACTTTCTGGATAAAGTTTATTTGAGACCTATTATCTGTTGATGAATCTTTCTGGATTGTAAATGTTCATGTGAAGCCCGATTGAAAAGGGTTTAGAGTAAAGATTCGATAATGTCGAATCAAAATGTTCAGGAGCCCTTAGGGATAGGTATTATACCATTATTCCCCGAACATTATTAAGGATAAATACGTCTCTTACCACGATGCATTCAGCGCATATGCCAAAGGCTAATCACTGTTTTCACAACAGTTGTAAGATGGTTTTAACAGATCTTCTCCTTAGAGGATATTCAACTTTACAAATGTTCAGGGTCCATGACATGTATCCTTAAGTGGGTCCTGGATCCTACGTTTGCACTCTAAGAAAAAAATACGGCTTTAGAACCTTTTTGTCCTCTATATGGAACCTTCTAGAATCAAACCCTCAAAAATGGTTCTTAAAAATCTGATAGCCCAAAAAGAACCAATTGACTCAAAGGCACAATTCACCCACAGTTTTCACAATCGCGTGTTCTCTATCGAAATCACAAAAAGTAATTCACAAGGTGCTCAAAATGACCATCTAGATTCTTGGAAATTATGTTTTATGCTCTATTTAAAATGTGATAAAAACGATGGCATTATTATACGGGACCGTAGCACAAACAAAGCTCTCCATTGACGCCTGTATAGAAGATTCTAGCGACAAGTCACCGACGCTGGTCACCGATGGCAATTCGCACATGTGTAGTACATTAGGGTTGACCTCTGAGCCTAAGTTATACACACAATTCGAAAATGTTTCTTGTTTGTGATTCATTGTAGTGCTCATGCAAACCATGCTTGGCCGCGCCCACAAACACGGTCCCGCGCATATAATTATGACAGCAATCAATACTCCTATTGCATTTTCCAGTTCAAACTTGGTTCCACTGCCGGAAAATAGCCATGCATATTTGCCTTGTCACCTTATTAAAAATAAATGTCACCTTGCAATGATGACACTGTGTGTTCAGGAATGATCTAAGTAATACCGACACAGATAGTACATCTCACTAGTCACATTATATCGTGCATAATCTACGATTATTTAGGAGTACTTTTTCAACCCTCAATTTCCGGGATTGACTTATGGCGCAACTTTAATAACATAAAAACAATACCAACACTCAACAACGGAAAGTCTTATTTAAATTCTGTTTTCAGCTTCCGATAGCCGAGACCATACCGGATTTTCCCATTATCATTGCGCATATAATTTTGACCATCTGAGGTCTAAAAAAGTCTCTCGAACGTCATGAACACATATTGCAGAATTTCCAAAATCTCCCCAAGATGTATCACAAATATGACGTCACCATTCAGTAATGAGAGTAATGAGCGGCGCTCTTCATTTGTAAATTTTATTGGAAGAAGTGTATACGTGCGTAGAAAATCATGTTTTCCCTGTGATCGTGTGAATGTATTATCCCACCAGTAGAGAGCCTTCGTTGCCTGATTTTTCAAGAAAAGAAAAACATACATTACCATATAATGAAAATTTGTTACCAAAATTACTTATCATTTATTACCAAGAACTGAAACGTTTGAAATAACTTGTAAACAAATCGTAAAGTTGCACACTGAACTTTCCTGATTGTCCTTTAAACTGTTCATCGCACAGCGACATGTAGGCCTACTCCACCGGTGAAGTGTATTCTTGTGACCTAAATCAAACAATCACATCCAATAAAGACATCTCAAAAATGACCATCTGCATTGAACGACAGCTGGTATTAGCTTTAGTTGTTGTGATCGGTTCTTTCAAATCACTTTATTTGACATCTCCTGCCCTCAGGGCAGCGACTGAAGAAATACACTTCTCTATAATATTTTCAAAAAAAAAGAATGTAAAACTGGGCTGGTAAGAAAAACACTTTACCATAACGGTCATAGACCTATATAAAATATACGATATGGTTTGGTCACGCTTAATATCTATACGGTGAATGATGCTATATAGGGTATGATGCTGTAGGCTACAAGAGTATCAAATATTTACTCATAGAATCTCAGTGCTCGGAAAATGTGTGCCATTCTTTCAAGTATGTGAATTTTATGAAAAATGCTGTTTTTTAATAGCTCTAATATTGCTCCAATTGTGTTATGTAAAATCTGCAACAGGTGGGTTTTCAAATATACGTTTTAAGGGCCCGCATATGGTAAACTCTTAATTTTCAGACACCTAACTATAAAAGATGCAGTAATACCTACAAGATGTCAAAATAAGTACAATAAACCATATATTTCTTAAAGCTTATAAAATGAGAATTCACAAAATGGAGTTTTTATTAACAAGATGAGGTCATTTAATATGCAATGAGTGGAAACACACATTTGCATAAAACAAAAGGAAATAAAAAGAATTCAATATAAAATGGTTATTTCTAGCATATGACTTCCTATTTCAACTTCTGCCTTCATAGGGAGTTAAAATCACTAGTTATCAGCAATCCTATGATGGCTTTTGACCTTATGGTTTGTATTTTTGAAAAAATGGCCTTTTTAGGGGATCATGAGAAAAAGCGCAAAATTTGATAAATTTTGGTTGAAAAAATTTGTTGTTGGGGGTGTATTAAAAATATCAATCATAGGATTGATTTAAATAATAAGATAAACCTGTTCGAATTTCATTGATTTTTGATGATTACTTTTTTTTAGATATATCCATTTTAAGGTAAAAAATAAGCATTTTGAGAAAATTGCATTTTCGTCAAAAAACACTTAATTTGCATATTATGCAAATTAGATTTTGCATTATTAATTTTCTTTTATGGATCTAAAATGAAATGAATTTTAAAAATTATCTGTAGCACTAATATGCTTCAAATGTGTACATTTTCCATTTTATGAAATTCCTCACCCAGCGATTAAAAAAATCACCGGGTGAAAAACAATAAAAAACAAAGAAATTGATTTCTTTTGTTTTTTATTGTTTTGCAATCGTCATTTGCGTCAATTATCACTGCAAAATCGACGATAACTTTTGAACCAATATGCGATTTGAATGGGATAAAAATCATTTGAAAGAGCAAAACATTCTCTTTTATTTAAAGTAATAATATAATTTTTTTGTTTTTTACCATATGCGGGCCCTTAACTGAAAACACTCAGATAGAAGGAGGAAGAATGCCACAGGTTGAATTGATCATTTGTAAGACTTTGTGATGGTGTAATACACCGCAAAACTGTGACATTCATTTGTAATGGTTCTTATTTTCGCAGTACCTAAGCAAGAGAATCTCAGATGGGGTAACAATTGTATTCATCAGTTATAAACGATTCATCATTATTATCACTGTCAATAATGTTCGTTGCTCTGGCATGATACACAAACAATAAGCCTTTTGGCGTGTTTATCCATCCATGAATTTTGTTTTCTGATTGGACATGTCATACGAAAGTCGTTCAAACTAAAGATTGAGACAACATAGAGCGGGAACATATGGAAAGTATCTCAAACAGTGACCAAAAGATGTTGGCAAAAGCTGAACCTGTATGTTTCAAGTGCAATGGTTGAACCTTTTTTTCTATTAATTACTATATAGTCAAGGATATAGCACACACCATTACAAGTTAGATATCTAATTGCTTACAAGATTCGTGATAACTTTGCATTAGCTGATGAGTTGTTACTAATTACATCAGACAAGTGACATTATAAAAAAGAACGAATATTGTACAATAACAAGAACTATGTATTTTACTTTAAAACCTGTCAAATGAAAATCAATTTCCATACGTTCCTGTACATTTTCTACTCTAGCCAATGTTTTAAGGTCCCTGAAAGATGCTCAAGAAAAATCCATAAACAAAACTTATCTGGTAAAGCTACTGACATTTACGAAATTGTTCAATCGAAGTTAAATGGTATGACACATATCATCGAACTATGCAAGGCTTGAGTGAAGCTGGAGTGAAATTCAAGATAAACCGAGTTTATGCCCAATATGCTATCTCCTCAGTTCAGCTAACCGACACCTAGCTGGATAAACTTAACCACATTCACACCAACATTTCACACAGCGATCACTTAATCTCAGACGGATTGCAATTTCATAAGAGCTCGAAGAATCCACATGAAGTTGCTACCCCAAATCATTCACTGGTTCACACGTCTGATACAAAAAAATGTCACAGATCATATTAGGCAGAAATCATGCAAGGGGTGGAGCATATTCCCCCTACCTAAAACTAAAGAAATAGCAATACCATGGCAAAAATCCATTTTATCAAGCACCTAATTTGATGGCTCTAATTCCACCTGCCTATGTTCCATGCTTGCAGCCTTCCAATAACAAGTTCAATAAATTCCACTCAGGCAGTGCGCCTTGTTCTATCTGTAAGTTTTTCTCTTCTGCATTTGCAAAAAAAAATAAAAGCACAAAGCAATTAGAACAAGGCTGTCGCCCTGAGTAGCATAGCC